>OZ005661.1:178733735-179031235 GCA_963930645.1 Salticus scenicus
GCTCTAAACAATTTTTTATATTTTTTGGTAAATAAAGAGAAAATATATAAAATTAAAAATGCTAAACGTATTTGATGATTTTGAATATTGAAACTTTAAACACCAAGGAATTAATGGAAATATGAAAAGAATCCTTTGGAAGGTTAGTTGTCCACCACGTATATCAAATATTTTTCCTCAAAATTGTTAGTGATAGTTGAATAAAAGAATAATTAAATTTATTAGCATAGTTTTAGGGCGTTTGATTGCGTTAGGACCAGCAAAGAGTTATTGTATATATATATATATATATATATATATATATATATATATATATATATATATATATATATATATATATATATATATCAAAGATTTTTAGATCAAAATTTCAAATTTTATAAGAACAATATGTACTGTTTCATTTAATACATGGAAAAAATTGTATAAAACTTACCATTCAGAATTAAAAAGAAGTTAGTATGTTATGGCCATGACAAATTTTTTTCTATTTTTTTTTCTATACAAATTCGCACAGTGTAGATTATTTATTAAATTATCAATCATTTCCTGTGATGAATTCAGACAATTTTTATCCCACAAAAGTATCACACTAAATGCTGAATAAAGGCTATTTTGTGCCTACATCGGAAGAAATGCATTTGTTTTTGTTAAAAATGAAAAAAAAAATCGATAGTTTTGTTTGAAATTATCACAGATTTATGGTTCAATTATTCGTTTTAAAGATATTGAGTTGTTCTTTTAACATGTACACATATTAAATTTTACACTGTATGGGAGAGTACCCCTCCCCCAGGAGGGAGAGGAATGCTTCTACATTGGCGCAAATGTTTTCCTAGCTTACTATTATAATATATATAATACATATTTATTTTATAATCATTCGTTTAAACGTTAAAATTAACTATCATTATATACATTTGTAAGAAATTTTGTCATATACTGCCACGTTAAAAGTTATAAAAATAGAATGACAGCGCAACCTGTTGACCGATTGATCCCCAAATATAATCAGCACCAGTTTATGTCAGGGTCAAACTACATTCCAAGTTTGGTAAATTTCCTTCATTGGTTCGTGAGATACAGTGTCCACAGAAATCGTGATACACACAGACAGACAGACATTTTGTAAAAACAATCAAATCGTGTTCAGGATGTCAAACTAAATACCAAGTTTGGTTACATTTTGTTCATTGGTTCGTGAGATACAGCATCCAGAAAATTTTTGATATACACACAAAACATACAGAAACACAGACAGATGTTTTCTAAAATAAGAAAATCTTATTTAAGACATCTGAAATTGTGTAAAGGAGTTGGAAAATTTTCACGAATTCAATACGTTCATCTTATATGTATATACTAGCAGGCTACGCCCGCTTCGCTGGCCACTATATTTAAATGAATCTCCAAAAGAATTGGATCGTTATTTATTTTTCACATCACATTATAAATAAAATCTAAAATAATTACATTGGAATCGCTCTAGACCTCGCATCGGGTACTTGCTGACTACGGCAACTCTTTCTCTGCCCGCACTGTAGCGGGAGCAGTTTCCCACTGCATGCAGAAATCTCTTTCCTATGTATTTCAATATGGGTATTTATTGACGATAGGTGGGTCTGCCATTATTTAAGAACTACGATTTTAAAGATAACTGTATCTCAGCGTCTATTAAATATTTTAGTTTTTGAACCAAGTATTTTATTGCTTATGCTATTTACACTGTGTTACAATTTGATTCCGACCAATGTAATGAAATAAAATAAAAAGTAGATTTTCTTTTAGAAGGAATTAAATACATAAAAAACAAATTCCAATCAGTTTAATCCTTTTTACTATGTACTACCATTATTTCCCGACAAATACTATAAATTAGAAAAATAAAAAAACTTTTAAAGAAATTAAATTAACAAATGAAAAATAATTGTTGTTATACTACAAAAATTATACATAAACATAACTGTTATAAATACGTTTTTAAATTTTAAATTTAATATATTTAATTTTTTCTACTGCATTACCATTTTATTTTCAATAAATATAATAAATTAAAAAGAGAAAAAATATTCGCCCTCAAATAAATGTATTAAATAAAAAATAAATTGCATAATATAGCCGTTGCTAAGATATGCAGACGATTACAATCGAAGAATAAATTCATGAAAAATGAAACATAAAAGCCAAAGTTTAAAATCGAAAAAACATTAATTTAAAAAATTCAGATTCGAAATTCGAAAAAATCTCGATGAGGTACACACCTGCAGGGTCCCAGGTATCTATATGCCAAATTTGGAAGCTCTGCGATCAGTAGTGTGTAGTATTGTTCATGTTTAGATAAATGTATTTATTTTCCTGTTGGAAAAAAAAAAAATAAACTCATTTTTTTTTTTTTTTTTGGCAACAATTAAATTATGGATTAAATTTAAATGGCTAATTTTTTGCTATTATTAGCTTATTATTTTCATATTTTTATTAATTAAAAGAAAACTAAACAGAAATTCGAAATTCTGACTTCGATGTGCACAATGATCCTTCGGGGGGCACCTTTGTGTTAAATCTCGTGACTGTCCGAGCTACCGTTTTCGAGAACAGTGAAATAAATATACAAATATTGCTCACTTAATAGTATAAGAGATATATATATATATATATATATATATATATATATAGAAGAATGTAAAAATAATAAAAACTTGCATTTGGAAAGAAGTTCAAATTACTTAATTCTTAACAAAATGAAATTACTCTTCTAAAATACGACGGTATTATTTCTCTGCAATTTTATTATCTGAATGGAGAATTAGAAATATGTATCTCTAATAAAGGTAAAAACATTAAATTGAGATGCCAAAAAACAACTTAAAAAATAATATCTCTCTTAAGTAATGAGTGAGGATCTCTGACAGAAATTTCTGGAAATTTCTTTAAAAAAAATAATAAAATAAGATTCTCCATTTTTTTTTTCTTTTTTTTAATATATCTCAATTAGTTCGTTTATAAAGTTTGTAGATTTTGTAAAAATAAGCTAGCACAAAATATAATCAAACACTGAATGGTCTCATCGAAATCGATGAATTTATCAGTAGCCGATAATCACAATTGGGCTGATTAGGATGAATTTCATGGATAATTCATCGGAAATTTCTCATTGGGAGCTGTTAAATCCGGTTATCAATATCTCATTGATTTTAGAAATTGATCCGATCAAAATCCGAAGAAAAGATGCGATTTTCATTGAGTCTTACCTTGATTCATTATCGGTTTGATATCTGATTTCGGTGAATTTTCCCCCACCAAAAACGGATTTTATATATTGTTCGAAATGATTACTTGAGCAAATATAGAGAAATCGATGAATTGCCGAGCAAATAGAGATGGATCAATGCTACTAAGGTAATCTTCACAATTGTACTTCGAAATAATGTACTTTACATAGGTCTTTTACAAACATTTCTTCTTTTGAAAGTAAATCCTATAAACACAGTCTACATACCCTTTTCAAACATTTTAATGTTGTTTCGTAAACGAAAGTTCGTGAATTGTCTCTGAATGAGTGACAAGTGTTGAAGAGACTTAAAAATTTAGTTACCAGAAGATTACAGACGATTACATGCCTTTCTTCTATATATAATTCTATACAAATGTACGCAATACAAATAATTTATTAAATTATAATCCTTTAAAATTATTTTTCACCATGAATGCAAACGATTTTTATCTCAAAAAAGTATAATAATAAATGCCAAAAGAAAAGAAAGAAGGTCAATTTTCTGCAGACATGAATATTTTCGAGTATAGTGGGGAAATAAAAGGAAAGGGAAAAAAAAAAAAAAAAAAAAAAAAAAAAAGAAAGAAAAATGGGTTTCTGGAGTTTTTCATTTTCTTTTTGCACATAAATTTTATTTTGTAAATTATCTGTGTGTATTCCCGTGTATTTTTGCTCTGGGAAAGTCATCCATAAAAAAGCAAAATGACCGTCTTTTCTCGAATAAAAAGGCAACACTTTTGCCAGCTAAATGATCAATCTATGTCTTACTACTATATCTATGCATTCAACAATAATCTGATAACATGTTTTCATGGTCCCTTATACATCCTCCACATTTCTTTGATGGTTTTATGAAATAGCGGCTTCTTTTTCTCCATTCACATCGCCTGGTGTTTCCGAGAAATACCTTTGATGGGAGTTTAAAAAGTTAATTTTAAGCACAAATAATCTCATTTTTTTTTAATCAAAACTGCAAGTGATGGAAATTTTTAAATAGTTTTCCCTTAATCAATATACAAAAATACACCAGAAAAACACACCTTGAAGAAAAAAACTTATCACAGACAGAACAGTGAAATCACTCTTTTCATTTCAAAAATGTTATTATTTTTCTTCAAAACTTAACAGAATACAATTATATTCTATTTTTAAATTATATATTTATTATCTTTGAATCTTTTCTTGCAAAATTATGCTTTTAAATTAACGATTCCAATTTAGTATGTCATACAAATACATTTTTTAACAAAATATACTAAATCCCACCTCATATAAAAATAAATTATTTAATTTTTATTTATAAAGAATTTACTGGTATCAGTGTTTAGCAAGTACATAAATGTTTGCCAACAAAATAAATAAATAAATAAATAAAACAATTATTTTCATTCTTCACAAATCGAGATTAGTTATTTTTAAGCAGATTCAAAGTTCAAATAACATCAGTGCAACAATATTTTTATCAACACATAAAAATTTCATTTGATTTAAAAGATAATAGATTGAATTTAAATCCTATCTTTTCTCTTCAAAAATAAAAACTTCTTTCTTCCAATCTCAGTATATACATATATATCTATAAGTTACGTCTTACAATTTATTATTTTATTTTTAAACTTCTTTTTACAAAAAACAAAACAATATTTTTTATAACAAAAACTTTATGTAACACAGTACAAAAATGTCACTTCCATTTATAAGCATACAAAAATTTATTACAAAATCTTTCTTTATATTGCAACAGTAAACATTCCATTGGTTAAAAGGAAAGAAAAGAAAACACATATATAACTTTGTCAACAGAAAAAATTAGTAATATTACTCATTTTCCCCCTTCCTCACAAATACAAATCTCTTTATTTTTGAGTAATTTCAAACCCCGTCAAAAGGCAAAACAACAAACCATTTTAAAGAATAAATAACATCAGTGTAGTGCTATTTTCTCAATGAAAAGCCATTTAACAAGACAAATAGAATGTGAGCTTAAAAAGAATAGCTGTGGCGACATCCAAACTATTATATTTCACACTACCAATACATCAATTGTATTCTCTTACAGAAAACAAAACCAAGCAGTCAGAAATTATATATATTACGCCATGATTCATCCTCTATATCAAGGGAGACATGAGAAAAAACTGCCACATAATTTCTAATTTCCGATAAGCGAGTTATTTAAATAAGTAATGTGGAGAGTTACGTGAATACATCAAAATTAATTTTTCACTCTTTAATTAATGCAACGGATAGAGGTAAAACATGATCGATAAAGTTATTTATTGGACAAACAAATGATATTTTTTTTTAAACAAAGAAACCCAATAAATTTTTAGCCTATCTCATCATAAATGCAATATTTAACCAAGCTAAGCTCTGTTTAAGAAATGAGTTTGAGAGATAGTCGTGATAAATTGGCACTTGCAATTTTGACTGCAAATAATGTTGGTTTAAGAAAGCGTAAGAATATTTTTGAAACTGTTCACATTTATTTTGAATAATGAATTTTATAACCAGTTTTTAGACATTAAATAATTTTTTAATACGATATTGAGATTTTAAAAACATTGTGTTTATCTGATATTTTTTTAAATAACGATTATGGGTTTTAAAGAAAAAAAATAATAATTCTGAAATAAATTTAAGGTTATCCGAACTAAAATTTTCATGTAGAAGTTGCATAACTTGAAGTAAAAGTGTTTTTTAAAAAATGCAGTCTGCAAAGCTTGAAGGAAGACAAAAATCTAAATTCAATACTTTAAAAAAAAATTTATATATGGTGTGAGTAATAAAAACACTGCTCGGCTTTGTATATACACTGCTCGACATTGAAAATGCAACACCAAGAAGGAATGATAATAACGGAATGAAATTTGTTGGACACATACATTATAATAGGAAGAACAATTGATTAAAATTTCAGGAAATTCGGAGTAATATGTACTGAGAAAACAGTACATAAAGCAGCGACCTCTGTGTGCAATAACAGCACATATCTGCCTAGGCATTGAATCGAACAGCGATTGAATGACATGTACGGGTAGAGCACTTCATGAAGTTATAACACGATGCCACAATTCATCGATCGATGTTACTGGTGAGTGGTGGGGGCCAGTCGCTATTCAACGATAAAACAGTCATTTTCATTGGTGCGAGATCAGGAGAACGCGCTGGCCAGAGCACCAGTCGAACACATTCAGCATCAATGAAGGTCCAGACAGTATGGACAACTTGCGGTCGCGCATTGTCCTGCTTAATGTTGCGCTTCAAAGGCTTTGAACAAAGGGCAGAGCTATGGGCCTTAACTCGTCACAAATGCAATGGCTGGTATTCAGAGTGGCGGGAATGAAAACAAGAGGTGACCGTGACGTATATCCAATGGTACAACATACCATTAATCCAGGTGGTGAGGTGACTCAGTATGCGGCTACCAAAATTCTGATTATCCTCAAAACTGCATCACTGATATGGGCGCCATTAGTGTGTGATCAGCAATGAACCTGGACGCAGGAATGGCGTCACTTTTGAGACAAATCACAATCCTGTTTACAGCATCAAGATTCCCTTATCCGTATTTAACGGCATTATGAATAATGCACATTGCCAGCTGGGATTCGACATCATCATACCGTTCACCATTTGCAATGATGTTATGCGTTCCCATTTGATACACGTCTCGATTACTTCATGTTCGTATTCCTGGTACTCTGAACAGCGGCCATTAAATTTCTGATGAGTTAAGGCCAGCCCCTCTGCCTTGTATTCGAGGCCTCCGTAGCGCAAAATTTAAGCAAGATAATGGACGACCGCAAGTTGTTTGTATTGTCCTGACCTTCTTTGATACAGAATGTGTTCGACTGTTGCTCTGGCCAGCGCGTCCTTCTGGTCTTGCACCAATGAAAATGACTGTTTAATTATTGAAAAGCGACTGGCCCCCACCACTCACCAGTAACTTCGATCGATGAATTGTGGCATCGTGTTGAAGCTTCATAAAGTGCTCTACCCGTACATTTCTTCCAATTGCTGTTCGATTCAATGCCTAGGCAGATATGTGCTGTGATTGCTCACAGAGGTCGCTGTTTTATGTACTGTTTTCTCAGTACATATTACTCCAAATTTTCTGAAACTTTAATCAATTATTCTTCCTACTATAAAGTATGTGTCCAACAAATTTCATTCCGTTATTATCATTCTTCTAGGTGTTGCATTTTCAATGTCGAGCAGTGTATATATATATTTTCTATAGCTATTAGCTTTGTTTAAAAATCGAACATCCATTTCAATCTTAATTTTTTAAACTATGCAATATTATCTGATTTAAATTCCAAATT
Source organism: Salticus scenicus (assembly GCA_963930645.1). NCBI lineage: Eukaryota > Metazoa > Arthropoda > Arachnida > Araneae > Salticidae > Salticus > Salticus scenicus. The sequence goes on from OZ005661.1 coordinate 178,741,335, forward strand.
GTTATTTGTTAGTTACTTGCTCTAAACAATTTTTTAAGTTTTTTGGTAAATAAAGAGAAAATATATAAATTAAAATGCTAAACGTATTTGATGATTTTTAATATTGAAACTTTGAACTCCAAGGAATTAATGGAAATATGAAAAGAATCCTTTGAAAGCTTAGTTGTTCATTATGTATATCAAATATTTTTTCGCAAAAGTCTTAGTGATATTTGAATAAAAGTGTCCTTAAATTTATTAGCCTCGTTTTAGAACGTTTGAGGGCGTTAGGGCCGGCAATGAGTTATTATTATTATTATTATTATTATACATATATATATATATATATATATATATATATACATGAATATTTATTTATTTATATCAAGGATTTCTAGATAAATATTTCAAATTTTATAAGAACAATATGTATTGTTTCATTTAATATATGGAAAAACTTATATAAAGCTTAAATAATAACAGGAGACTTGGCTTTGGAATATTAAAACCTGAATAAACTACTACGTCAGAAACGCCAAAGAAAAATATTGCAAATGCATACAGCTGTTTCTGTAGCCTAAAGCGTACCGTCTTCAGTGCAAAAAGGATTCTGAATCAGGAGAAGTGCTCGTATATATAAGAGAGGGGCCGGATTTAGTTCAACCAATAGGATTACGGGAAAGGTGGGGAGAGTGGCCAATAGGAATTTAGGAATGTTAGCTGTGTAAACAGTAGAAAAAATAAGAAAATGTGGACTGAATATAAAATTTCCAACAGTCAGACAAATAGGGAACTGCGAAATCACAATTTACAAGGTTTTTAAAATTTTTATAAATATGAAAAGCTTCAAAGAAATCGAGTTCATGAATAAATTTAGGTCTGCAAATTACCTTAAAGCTTACCATTCAGAATTAAAAAGAAGTTAGTATGTTATAGCCATGAAAACTTTTTTGTCCTATACAAATTCGCACAGTGTAGATTATTTATTAAATTATCAATTATTTCCCGTGATCAATTTAGACAATTTTTATACCACAAAAGTATCACACTAAATGCTGAAAAAAGGCTATTTTGTGCCTACATCGGAAGAAATGCAATTGTTTTTCGTTAAAAATGAAAAAAAATCGATAGCTTTGTTTGAAATTATCACAGATTTATGGTTCAATTATTCGTTTTAAAGATATTGAGTTGTTCTTTTAACATGTACAACAACGTTCAACATGTACACATATTAAATTTTACACTATATGGGAGAGTATCCCTCCCCCAAGAGGGGGAGGAATGCTTCTACATTGGTGCAAATGTTTTCCTAGCTTACTAATATAATATATATAATACATATTTATTTTATAATCATTTGTTAAAACGTTAAAATTAACTATCATTATATACATTTATAAGAAATTTTGTCATATAGTGCCACATTAAAAGCTATAAAAATAGAATGACAGCGCAACCTGTTGACCGATTGATCCCCAAATATAATCAGCACCAGTTTATGTCAGGGTCAAACTACATACCAAGTTTGGTAAATTTCATGCATTGGTTCGTGAGATACAGTGTCCACAAAAATCGTGATACACACAGACAGACAGACATTTTGTAAAATCAATCAAATCAGGATGTCAAACTAAATACCAAGTTTGGTTACATTTTGTTCATTGGTTCGTGAGATACAGCATCCAGAAAATTTTTGATATACACACAAAACATACAGAAACACAGACAGATGTTTTCTAAAATTAGGAAATTCTTATTTAAGACATCTGAAATTGTGTAAAGGAGTTGGAAAATTTTCACGAATTCAGTACGTTCATCTTATACATATATATATATATATATAGAGAGAGAGAGAGAGAGAGAGAGAGAGAGAAGAATGTAAAAATAATAAAAATTTGCATTTGGAAAGAAATTAAAATTACTTAATTCTTAACAAAATGAAATTACTCTTCTAAAATACGACGGTATTATTTCTCTGCAATTTTATTATCTGAATGGAGAATTAGAAATATGTATCTCTAATAAAGGTAGTAACATTAAATTGAGATGCCAAAAAACAACTTAAAAAATGATATCTCTCTTAAGTAATGAGTGAGGATCTCTGACAGAAATTTCTGGAAATTTCTTTAAAAAAAAACAATAAAATTCTCCATTTTTTTTTTTTTTTTTTTTTTTAATATATATATCTCAATTAGTTCGTTTATAAATTTTGTAGATTTTGTAAAAATAAGCTAGTACAAAATATAATCGAACACTGAAGGGCCTCTTATCGAAATCGATGAATTTATCAGTGGCTGATAGTCAGAATTGGGCTGATTAGGATGAATCTCATCGATAATTCATCGGAAATTTCTCATTGGAAGCTGTTAAATCCGATTATCAATGTATGATTGATTTTAGAAATTGATCCGATCAAAATCCGAAGAAAAGATGCGATTTTCATTGAGTCTTACCTTGATTTATTATCGGTTTGATATCTGATTTCGGTGAATTTTTCCCCATCGAAAACGATTTTTATATATTGTTCGAAATGATTACTTGAGCAAATATAGAGAAATCGATGAAATGCCGATCAAATAAAGATGGATCGATGCTACTAAGGTAATCTTCACAGTTGTACTTCGAAATAATGCATAGGTCTTTTACAAACATTTCTTCTTTTGGAAGTAAATCTTATCAACACAGTCTTCATATCCTTTTCGAACATTTTAATGTTGTTTCGCAATCGAAAGTTCGTGAATTGTCTCTGAATGAGTGACAAGTGTTGAAGAGACTTACAAATTTAGTTACAGAAGATTACAGACGATTACATGCCTGTAAACAAAGTATCAACTTCAGTTTCACCAGAAAACACAGTTTAAATAACAGCTGATAACATAAAAATCGCAGCATAAACTGTACCTTAGTATTGACACACATCAGTAGGTTGTAATGAAACAATAGTAGAGACCCAGTGGGGGAGCTCATAACATAAGGCCACTTGACGTCAAAACTGACTGAATGTTTGTAACGGAATCCCTTTTATTGCTTTATATAAATCGAGAATTTTCTAGTATCTTACGAAATATACAAGTTATAATTTAGATAATCGATACATTGATAATAAAGATTTTCTCTCCAATGTCGCCAAAAAAGTGGCCAAGGAGCGATTAAGTCACGAAATTTATCTCTAAGGCTATTATCTGTCCTGGTGAAGCTTTTTAAAGGAAAATGAGATACTTAAAAGCCAAAACAAGCTAAAAATGCTGTAAATTAAGATTGTATAACTTAAATAAGACACTTTGAATGAAATTATATATGAATAACTACTATTATTTATAAATAAATATTAAATTACTATGGAGCGTCTCCGCTACTATATGATAAACAAGGCAAGACACTTTAATGTTATGATCTGAGAGAAAAAAAATGATAATCTTCGAAAGAAAAAATGAATATAAATATTTAACTCTTAACGAAACAGAAGTGCCTTATGTAAAATAAGAAGGCAATTATATTTTCCAATTTGTATCCTCCAGATAGAGGATTATAAAAAATATTTCCTGTAAATGATAGTCATTAAAACTATATAATAGTAAAAACATTAAAATATTTCCAATAAAATATGTTATGTAATATAAGAATAGTAAACTTTCGAGGGTTTTATAAAACGGGAGAAGATGAATTATTATTTTATTATTTTGCTTTATTTATTTATTATTATTATTATTATTTTTTTTTTTTAAGGCTTTGCATTATTAAAGCTATAATTTATGAGAAAGGCATCCAAATATTAGAACCTAAATTATTTTCTTAATGATGAAGGGAGACAAAGTTTTTCGTCTTTCAGAAAAAATATATGATTATGAAAGAGTATGATATTTTTTCCTTTATTTGTAATTTTACGCAAATAATAAATAAATAAATAAATGAGTAATAAAAAAAGTTGTTTTAGAAAGAAAATTGTTTTGGAAAGAAAATTGTTTCCCTCTTTTTTCAATATTTAAATATCGAGGAATTTTGAAATTTGTGTCTGCACAAACCGCGAGATTTTTTTTTCTTAATATTTAAATTATTATTTTTTTAATTACCTTATATAAAAAGAATAATGCTTATTGGTTTTATTTTGTGTATTTTGTAGTTAATTAAATAATAAAAGAAAGCATTTAATGGTTAAAATAAATGAATATATATATATATATATATATATATATATATATATATATATATATGTAATATATTATTAAATAATATTAAAATGATGAGTGAAGTTCCGTTGGTTTTACACGGACTGGTGCAACGATCCTCTTATCATAGTGGTGAAATAGAAGTCCAGACATCTTATATAAGAAATTAGAGAGTCCATTTGATAACGAATATCTTTTATTACGTGACAATACAATGACAGTGACAATATATGAGGATGCAGTCATGGGCCGGTACGAAGACATCCGGAGCGGTATATCCCGGTAAAAGGTGCCGATGGCCGGCTCTTCGGCGAACCCCGAAGGGCCGCGCGAGCTTAGCTAGTACGACTATTACATGATGGAATATTAGTTGACGTGAATTTACTAGACAAATGATGGTCTTAAAAAGCCACGAGTTTTCGCGTGCTCCCGTTTTTATACTGCATATTTCGGCGGGAACTGAAACTATTCTTATGAATGCTTATTGGATAATTAGCTAATCTAAAATCCGCCTACCTTTTACGATTGGTTGACCCGGGCATCCAGGATTTATTATTTTGCAATGCTTTACCGTTTATTCCGACTATTGCATAATTTTGATTATGAAACTTCTTCTAATCGCGATTCCCGCGCTACGATGTGCTTTGCTGAAAAACTAACTTAACAGGGGCGCTAAAATAGAACTCTCACAAAGTTGTTCTTAAAATTAAGATTTATTCTGAGCTAATTCTATTAAGATATCATTTAATATTAATTTAAATATTAATTCAGAATCCTGCTTATTTTATCCTTTCATATCCCCCCCTCCAAGCCGACGCTCCCCCATACTTGCCTGCAAGTATGTGGGAAGTCCCTTAGAAGTAGGAGATACTCCAGGAGAAAGTTAAACTTAAAATGGAAAATTTGACAAATTATAAAACTTAAGTTTTTGAAAAATTTATTTAAAATGGAAAATTTTATTTTAAAAATGAAAATTTTATTTTTTAGAAAATTTCGTCTGAAATATTTTGTTATGGCATCCTTTTTAAGTAGGAGTTATGGCCTTTCTCATTATTTATAAAAATTTACTTTTTCTTTTTTAATTTATTTACTTGTATGTTGGACTGATCAACGTGCTCGCCTGATACATATAATGGTATTTACAGCACTTGTTTACAAACATAAGAAAAATTTAATAAAATAATGTATGAAAATGTATGACATACTGAAAAAAAAAATTATAACATAATATGTTTACCGGCATAACATTTTTGACAAGATATCTTTTCTATGTACAAACTAGTTTGTTGAAGAAAGTCTTTAAAATATAAAGTTCCTTTTGGCCAATAAAGTTTTTAGATGTCTTGACTAATAACGTTGATCGTTGACAATAAATAATTGTTGTAAAAAGTCTGATCTTGGTTATTGAGTGCATATAGAATATGTATAACAATAATTATAACACTGTAATTTTAACAGTACATTGTAAAAAATGTTTTGTAAATTGTAAACAAACTTTTATTTTCACAAAATCTGTGTTTTTTTTTTTTTTTTTTTTTTTTTTTTTTTGTGTATCTTTTTAATAATGCAAAGATATTTTAATAAAACAAAAACATAAAGTATATAAAAACAATTATATCATAGTACATTTTTAACAATTTCTAGAAATTTTATTTACATACTAACACAAATAATTTTTTCATAAATATAACATTTAACAGACACATAAAATTATTTAATAAATACAATAGTGTTTAATACACTCTAATAATACTACTACTAATATTAAGAATACCAGTACTACTAGATCTTTTCTTTTTACAACTTATTTACATAAAACCAACTTAATCACTTTATTTAGTAATTAATTGTTTTAAAATACCACATTGGTACCAGAGCTTGGTCAGCCATTGGCAAGCCAAAAAAAAAATTTGTTTTGTGGGTAACTTGACCCACAAAGTATTATTCTCAGTTAATACTGTTAATATTTGACTCAGTTCAGGGGTCAAGTCTTTCCAAAAAGGTGAGTTGGGTTAAAAGTGGTAATTGGTGAATTTTTACAGAGGGCAAAAAAATAAATCATTTTTCCCGCACTCTCTGATCACTTTATAGTGGTGAAGATCAGAAGATCACGAGAATGATAAATAAATTAAAAAAAAAAAAAATACTTGGGGCATGGAGTTGATCCCTAACTAAAATTATTCATGACTTAATTTGAATTTTTGAGGGTTATTAGAGTATCTTAACTTAGATGAATGAACAATTTCTGAATTTCTTTTAAAATGGGGACTGGGTTTGTCTATTTCAAAATTAACTTCGGATATTTGTTTTAAGATTGTGTAAGGGCCTGAATAAGGTGGACTTAACTTACGTGTGTTGGGATATTGGAATTCTTCATAAATAATTTCATCACCAACTTTAAATTTAACAGGGAGAAATCGAGCATCAAATCGGATTTTGTTTTTTTTGTGACATTGTATTGTTTTTTCTTTTGCTATTTTTCTAGCTTCATCAACTGAAGGATAGTAACTATTGTTTACTAATAATGAATCATATGGTAATTCTCCTAATAATAAATAACTAGGTGGGAATTGAGTTACAGAGTGAGGTGTTAAGTTATATTGATGTAAAACTTCATCAATTAATTTAGTCCAGGGAATTTTATTTGAAGAAGAGTTAACCTTACATTTTAGACGTGTAACAATAGTCTGATTGAGGCGCTCGACTTTCCCGTTGCATTCGGGATGATGGCTACTTGTTAACAAATGTTTTGTATTATAATTTCGAAGGAATTTTTTGAAACGGGATGCCGTGAATACTGCATTCCTATCTGTTAACAATTTTTTAGGTACTTGAATTTGAAAAAGTTGTTTTAAAAAGTTTGTATAAGTTTCAGTGGTAACGCTTTTTGATGGAAATCCCCACACATAACGGGTTGCATGGTCCACGACCAAATGCAAATATTTTTTTGTAGAATTATAGTAGTTAAACCCACCAACAGTGTCCAAAGACAAACATTCAAAAGGTTTATCTGTTGGCGGTACTTCCTGTAATGAACCAAACCGTTTTTGTCTGCATTTTTTATTTATTTGACAGGTATGACAATGTTTTACAAAATTTTCAATATCTTTATTAATATTAGGCCAATAATACTGTGGTGTAATTAAATTTATCATTTTATAAATTCCTGGGTGTCCAAATTGAGTGTGGGTTTTCTGTAGGAGGCGTAATCTTAATGACATCGGGACTATTACCTTATACAAACCTTTCTTTTTAATTACAATTACATCTTCAATTTCAAGAGTTTTCTTAATGTTAATACCTGTGTTTTCTTTTTTCTGGTTTTCTTTAATTTTATTTAAGTCTAGAAGATGTACATGCTGTGACACATTTTCCAAAACAGGCAATCTAGATAGCATATCAGCTTCAATATTTGTTGATCCTTTTTGATATTTAATTTCATAGTCAAACATACTAAGTTTAAGGGACCAGCGGAATAATCTTCCTCTTAAATTTTTAACATTTTTTAACCAAGTGAGAGACGCATGATCCGTATGTATGACAAACTTTTGACCGTGCAAATAATGATAAAAATTATCTAAGGCATCAATAATTGCTAAACATTCTAATTCTGTAATTGCATATTTTTTTTCATAATCTCGTAAATTTCTTGAACGATATGCCACTGGGTGTAAAGTACCATTCACATCTGCCTGTTTAACAACACATCCCACACCATGACTCGAGGCGTCAACAAATAACTGACAGGGAGTTCTGGGATCGTAAAGTCTTAAAATAGGTTTACTTATAAGAGCATTTTTTAATTTTTGGAAGGATTTTTCACATTTCTGGTCCCAAACATAGGGGACATTTTTCTTTAATAAATTATTTAAAGGAGCTCTTGTTTCGGCATATTTTGGAATAAATCTAGCATAAACGTTAACTGATCCCAAAACTCTCTGCAATTCCTTGACATTTTTTGGCGGTTTCAAATTTTTGATTACTTCAATGTTTGGATTATCAGGGGTAATTAGGCCATTAATTATTTCGTATCCTAAAAAGTTAATTTTTGTTTTGGCAAAATTGCATTTTGATAGTTTTAATTTTAAGTTTTCTTTAACACATATATCAAAAAGTTGTTGTAGGTGTTGGAAGTGTTCATCTTCTGACTGTGAAAAAACAATTATATCATCAAAATAATTACAGGCAAAGTCTATTTTGTATTTATTTAGAATCCTTCTAATGGTTCGATTGCAGATAGCAGGGGCATTTTTAAGCCCAAAGGGAAGGTATTTCCACTCATATAATCCGAAAGTTGTAGCAAAAGCCAATTTTTCAGTATCTTTTGGGTGGATAGGAATGTGCCAATATCCACTTGCCAAGTCAAGAGTGGAAAAAATTTTTGCTTTAGCTAGTTTATCTAACAAAGTATCTATTCTGGGAAGTGGTTCAGCATCTGTTTTAGTGATCGAATTGAGTTTACGGAAGTCAGTACATAATCGCGTCTTTTTGCCTTCTTCCCGTTTATACACCAAAGTTACAGGTGCGGAATAAGGCGAACAACTTTCTTTTATAATACCGGCCTGTAATAAATTTTGAACTTGGGTTTTAATTTCTTCTTCTTCCTTAGGGGAAGTTCTATATGCTCTGAGAGAAATAGGTAAATCTGAAGTTAAACGAATCCTTTGTGGTTCCATATGAATTCTTCCAACATCATATTTAGATTTTGCAAAAATTTGGACATATTTTGATAATAAAGTAGGAAGTTTTCCTTTTCTAGCAGACTGAGGATTTATGTGGTTCTCAGTGGCTTGAGTGTATTTGAACTCCCTTACTCTATTGTTTGTTGGAATATTAAAATTTTTCTTTTGACTATTGGTATTTTCACTTTCAGAAGTTATATGTAAAGTTTGTGTTCATTTAGGTATATTTTTTAACAATGGGAGAATGGTATTATTTTGTTTTACCAGCTTTTTAGCACAATCAATAGTCAATTGAAACAGACAACAATGTGATAAGCTAAGGAGAGCATAAGGTAAGTTATTATCTAACATAAACATTTCTATATTTTTTGTAATATTACCAATTTGTAATTTAAAGTAACATTTTTCTCGAATTGTCAACCTCCCCTGTGTTTGAATGACGTGTAATGGTGAGACCTTTTTTGTTTGAAGTTTAAATTTATGAACAAAATGTTGAGGAATAATGCTTGAGCTGCTGCCCGTATCGAAGATTAAAGGAATGGTAGAGTACGATTCTGGATTTTTAACACCTTGATTAGTTTGCTTGTTTTTTCTTTGGATATCCTTGTATATAATGCGACCGGTCGCTGCAAACTGTCAATAGGTGTTATTTGTTCCTTCTGTTGTATTATCTACCACTGTTGACTCTTCTGTGACATGAGTTGGATTTTCTTGTTTGAAAGGGCATTCCCTATGCCAATGAAAAGCATTAGGAATGTTGCGTTTTGAACAATGTTTACATGGGAGAGGAGGCAAAGTGCCTTGAAAGTGAATGTGTGTATTTGGGTTTGGAAAATGGGGTCTAGGCCCTCTTAGATTGGTTCGAGTATTGTTTGTGAAATTTGGTCTGTTTTGATTAGGGTATCCCATATGTGGTCTCTGCACATTAGGAAACCGGTAACTCCAGGGTTGTGGTCGGGGAGCATATTGAACTGGGTTTCTATTTTCCCTGTCTTGTGGATAGGTGAACCTTTGAAATTGACCTGGCAACTTGTTTGGAAGGGGATCAGCAGATTTTTCAGATATCTGCAGTTTATTTAATTTGTGGACAAGATCCCTCCATTCGTTTAATGTTTTTGGCGCATTAGCCACAACAAGTTGTCTTAAAGTCAGTGGCAATCCGTCGGTTAATCCTTCCATGAGGAACTTGGGCTCTAAGCCTAGTGCTCGCCCTACTCGGAGTTTTTTCTGGTAATACTCCATGACATTTTCACCTGCCTTAAAGCGAATGCTCGAGAAATCTGTTAACGATGTTTCACCTGGTGTCGTGAATTCCTCTGTAAAAATTTCAACCAATTCCTCCCAATGAAGCATGTTTAAGCTATTGTTTATATACACTGTGAGGGCTTTACCCTTCAAAAATCTTTGTATATTACGGACTCGCCAAACCTCATCTTTTCCATTCTCCTCACACCAGGCTTGAAAATAAATTAGCCAGGACGTCCACATCATGCCGTTTTCAGGGCAAAAAGCAATGAGGAAATCGTCCTCTCTTACAGTGGGAGATTTATTTATATTTAAAGATTTCTTTACATCATTGGTACTACTCATTGCCTTTACTAGTGTGTTTGGGGACGGGAGTTTACTCACATTAAGTAGGTTATTTTCTAAATTGGTATCCACAAGTAAATTTTCCTCTGTACCCTTAGGGGGTGTCAATAAACATGTTGAGATGTCACTTTCGGACATATTTAACTTTATTTCACAATTCAAAATTTTTGAAAAAAAAAATAAGAAACCTTTTTTTTTTTTTTTTTGAAACAGGTAATTTATTTAATTTTGCTAATTAAATTCGGTATTTATTACTTATCACAGCTTTACCAAAGTATTCAATAAATTAAATATCACAATCAATATAAATAGTCTATTATTATTATTATTATTATTTTTTTATCACAGTTATTATATCACCTAAATAAATCCAAATAATAAATAAACATAAAATAAACAAATAAATCACATTTATTGACGTTCAAAATAAATACTTCTGAAATTGCTTTGTCTAAATTCATCTAATAAATCCTACTAATAAATAAATATAAACAACATATAACGAATAAATAAATCAAATTTATTATCAACATAAATACTTCTGGCTACGCTTTGTCTATAGTAATAAATAGCACACCACAAAATTTTTATTTCTGAAAACAAGGAATCCAATTTTTCAAAAAAAATTTAATTTTCTATATAAATATTTATGAAACTTTTATTTTTAAATCTCTTAACATAAAATATAATAACCAATTAAGAATTTATTTTATTTCTTTATCTTATTTTATTTTATTATTATTATTATTATTATTATTATTATTATTATTTTTTTTTTTTTTAATCAAATTTCAAAAATTTTAATTTTCTATATAAGTATTTATGAAAAGCTCTAAATTTAACATATGAAATATAATACTTTTGCAAACTTAATAAAAATCTGGTATATTATTATTAATTTAAATCTGACAACAAGTAATTAAGCTTAAAACGTTTTCAATTCAAATCATAAAATAAACGATGTCAAACATTATTACAATTCATTTTTATTAACAAATTAAGATAAATATAAAGTCACTAAAAAATCATCCTAAATATAAATAAAATTAAACTCACTCACCCCTTTTGTTGACACACACTGAGATGAAAACACAATAATAAATTAAAAAAAATAAAAAACCTATTTTTACTTCCTGTGGAGCAAGAAAATTTTATTCACAACTTCTGGACTAACACATAAAAAAGCAGGTGTTTCTGTTGGGACTCATCCGGAAGAGGCCATCTGGTTGTTATCTCACAGCACTTGAAACATGGCTCTTAAGAGAGCAATAAAAAAAATCTTGGATCAAAACTGGCGTAAGTCACACATCTTTCAGAACGTAATCGGACACACTTGAAGCAAAGTGACGCAAGTCAATTCTTTCTTTTTCCTAAAGGCGCTGTCTGGCATCTTTCACACAAAACTGGTGTAAGTCAGTATTTTTTTCTTTCTACTATCCTTTGAGTACAGATGATGTTACTAATGTTGCTTGCTCTTTAAGGGCACTATTTCTTTCTGACAGTCCGGCTTGATTTAGCAAAGACCGGTCCGTTTTTGGAAAGTTCCGGTCCCAGGAGGTCATAAATATTGCAGTTCCATTCCAATAATTAAAACTAATATAAGGTGCTGACCACAGCTTATTTCATGCTGACTTGTTGGTTTTCCCTTACAGGACTATCCTGATCGGCTTCGTTGTAACGTAAGCCCTTTCTGTAGGGCTGATGTATACCAGTCACTCCATATTAAGAAAGTTCACTCAAAGAAATACTCCACAATTGATGATGCAGTCGTTTATTTGAAGACAGTCATATTACACTTTATTAAGTCACTTCATTTTGAGCACGCTGTACAGATCCGTAGCCGAGTCGGGCCGAGATTGTTCCATTAACGGCGGAACCGCGAATCAATTCCCCTCCTGGGACCGTTAACTTAAACTTATTATTGTCGTCGACTATTTAATCAAAAGCTTTCATGGAAAAAGACCCTGATTTTCGTGTGCTCCCGTTTTTATATGGCATATTTCGGCGGGAACTGAAACTATTCTTATGAATGCTTATTGGATAATTAGCTAATCTAAAATCCGCCTACCTTTTACGATTGGTTGACCCTGGCATCCAGAATTTATTATTTTGCAATGCTTTACCGTTTATTCCGACTATTGCATAATTTTGATTATGAAACTTCTTCTAATCGCGATTCCCGCGCTACGATGTGCTTTGCTGAAAAACTAACTTAACAGGGGCGCTAAAATAGAACTCTCACAAAGTTGTTCTTAAAATTAAGATTTATTCTGAGCTAATTCTATTAAGATATCATTTAATATTAATTTAAATATTAATTCAGAATCCTGCTTATTTTATCCTTTCATATAAGGTTAAAATAAAATGTCCCATGCCCCATCCCACCCGGTTCCCGCTGTTCAATGTATTTTTCTAGTCAACTTTGTCCCCTTATTAGTTCCGGTGTGAATTTTTTTTTTTTTTTTTTTTTTTTTTTTTTTTTTTTAAACACACTTGACATTGTGAGTTTTTTTGCTTTTCTTCCCATGCTATTCCTATGGGGTTTTTAGCCTTTTTTCCCCTCTTTTTCTACATTCTAAAGTGGCGGTGGTATATATATATATGTATGTATATATGTATATATATATATATACATTAACTAGCAGATCTACTGATGCAGGAAAAGAAAGAATAATTGCATTTGGTTTATTTTGTCAGGGAAAAAAATGTAAATGTAAATGTAATTATTTAACTTTAACAAAAAAAAATTAATTAAAAACACTTCAACATTTTTTTTTTTTTTTTTTTTTTTTTTTTTTAATAAATAAATAAATAAGAGAAAAAATTGCATTTTATTTATATCTTTTTCATTTTATTTTTTCCAAACAGCACAATATTACTTATCAAAACATCATATTATTTTAATCTAGAAATTATACATATATATATATATATATATATATATATATATATATATATATATATATATTTTTTTTTTTTTCTGTTCAGAAACATACAAAAATTTAGTAGAAAATTATGTATTTAAAATTCAACTGCAAAATTTCCGATGATTCAAAACAAAGAGAATACATTTATAATTTTGTCGAAAGGATTTTTCTCCCTCCTTCTCAAATACGAATGCCGTTTTTTTTTTTTTTTTTTTTTTTAGCAAATTAAAACACTATTAAAAGCCGAAACAACGAGAATTTTTTAAGAATAAAATAAATAATATCTGCGTTACGTTATTTTCTGGATGAAAATCTATTTAAGAAGACAAATGGAATGAGAACTTAAAAAGAATGCCTGCGGCGACATCCAAACTATTATATTTCACACTACCAATACATCAATTGTATTCTCTTACAGAAAACAAAACCAAGCAGTCAGAAATTATATATATTACGCCATGATTCATCCTCTATATCAAGGGAGACTTGTGAAAAAACTGCCACATAATTTCTAATTTCCGATAAGCGAGTTATTTAAATAAGTAATGTGGGGAGTTACGTGAATACATCAAAATTAATTTTTCACTCTTTAATTAATGCGACGGATAGAGGTAAAACATGATCGATAAAGTTATTTATTGGACAAACAAAGGAAAAAATATTTTTAAGCAATGAAACCCAATAAATTTTTAACCTATCTTATCATAAATGCAATGTTTAACGAAACTGAGCTTTGTTTAAGAAATTAGTTTGGCAGATAGTCATGGCACCTGCGTTTTGGACTGTAAATAATGTTGATTTAAGAAAACATAAAAACATTGCTGAAACTGTTGACATTTATTTCAGATAATGTGTTTCATAACCTTTATTTTTTATTTTTTAGAAACTACATACTTTTTTTTTCTTTAATTTAAAACTGAGGATTAAAATATATTGTGTTTATTTGTATACAGTTTTTAAATACCAGAATGAGTTTTAAAAAAATCTGACATAAATGTAGGGTTATCGGAACTAAAGTTCGCTCGTTTAGAGCTCGTATGTCGTCAGGTAAATAGATTTTTTTAAAGGGGTCTGAGACACCAATTCTTTGTTTTTGTTATTTATTGATGAATTGCTGTAATTATTTTTTCTGAAATTGGAGCTTTTTTGACGAAGAAGTTGAGCAAGAAAGAAACTTTAAAAAAATAAATAAATAAAATTTTAAAAATTAAAAATTAAAAATTTGTTATATCTCATGAACTAATGGTTCAATTTACAAACTTTTTTCACTCTTATGTACAGAAAAGATTTATCTTCAATTTGTCTTCAGGGTTTTTAATTTGGAGCAAAACATTTTTGGTAATACAAAAGTTATGCATGATATAAGTACTTTTTCCAAATTAAAATTAATATTTATAACAAAATATTATTATAATCAGAAATCCTGGAGGCAAATTGAAGATAAATCCTTTCTGTATATAAAGGTGAAAAAGTTTTTAAATTGAACAATTAGTTCATGAGATATAACAAATTTTAAATTTATCAAAAATTTTTAATTTTTAATTTTTAAAACTTTATTTACTTATTTATTTTTAAGATTCTTTCTTGCTCAACTTCATCGTCAAAAAAGCTTCAATTTCAGAAAAAATAATTACAGCAATTCATTAATAAATAATAAAAACGAAAATTTGGTGTCCCGGACCCCCTTAAGTAATAGAAATGCAGCAGTTCTCTAAAATGTTCAAATAAAAATAAACAAAAAAAAAAAAAAAAAAAAAAAAATTTTTAATTCTGAGAGGGGGAGGGGGGAATCAGCAATACATAAATTAATTTGTTTATAACGTGTTGCTTTACAGTCTTATTTGTTTAAAATCTACAATATTGCTTAATTTCACCTCTGAATTATCATTGTTTTATTAAATAGCAATTTAGAATTATTGCTAAATCAAGATTGTGTCGCCTAGTTGAAAAATTGGCCATCTCAAAAAATTAAAATTTTGGCGAAATGCACCACATGCATATTGCACCACATAGCCAAAATAAAATTTTAACCAAAACACTTTAGTTTTATAGTCATTAGGGCAGTTTATTTGAAAACTGCAAATAAGGTGGCATCGGCTTGTGGAGAGAGGGGGTCATTTAAGTTTCTATTTTGGATTCGACCACCTTTGCAATTTTCATTGGATTTCATCAATTTTGGAATAAACCAAAACATATTTTTTGTAAAATTTAAATTGAGTAACGTTACAAATATACAAAATGCTCCATTAAATTTTATTTTAAAATAACTGATTTATGTAACCTGATGGGAAAAAAAATGATAATAAAAAATATAAAAAAAATGATAAAAATTAACTGATATCTGTATATATATATAAATTACGTGTCACGATGTTTGTCCGGGATAAACTCCTAAACTAATGAACCGATTTTAATGAAATTTTGCACACTGTGTGCAGTTTGGTCCAACTTGAGAGATAGGATAGTTTTTATCTCAATTTATTGTCACAATATTTTTTTATTGCAATTATTTGTTAATTATAGACCTTTGTTACAGTTGCTCCAAAATATCTGTGAGTTCCATAAGTTTAATTGTTGCCAAAAAAAAAAAAAAAAAAAAAAAAAAAACGAGTTTATTTTCTTTCGACATAAAAATAAATAGAGTTCTAACAACCACGTGACTTTCTTCTTAGCAACCGTGCTTTGCTAAAGGACAGCGCTAATTTTTCCATGCCTTTGGAAGCGTAGTAGTCGAATTTTTGTATGCTTTTACAAATACATTTACAACACTAAATTTGTAACACTATTCCGCAATGATAAAATGGTCAGTGGGGTCAACTGTCCCTCAGCAAACATGCTCGTGACGTCATCTGTTAGAACTCTATACATTTAATCAAACGTGAACATTAAAAAATTATAAAAAGTTAAATTATGCGTCTCACGAAAATTGACGTCATAATCAATTTAAAGATTTTATACACATTGGTAAAGTGCTAATGTAGTTCTATCATTGATATAGTAATATATAGAGATCTATCATCCCCATGTTATCGTACAAAGATTTTTGATGCCGAAAAAAATATATCTGGAGTTTTTCATTCACCTTTACTAAATAAATTATTCACAAATTTTATTTGCTAAAATATTCATATGTATTCCCGTGTGTATTCACTCGGGGAAAGACGGCCATATTTTGGTAAAAACGTCGTCTTTTCTCAAGTGAAAATGAATCTTTTTTTTTCTCTCCAATGATCACTCTATATATATACTATACTATATCTATGAGTTCTATACGCAAGTCAGAGTGACTCACTGACCGTCTATGCAGCCAAGAAAAACATTTCCTATGTTAATAGCCCATTGAATTTTTTGTAAAAAAATATTAAAAATCGAGGAAATTTATTTCCCGATTTCAATCCTTATATTTGGGTATAGAATATAGATATGTATTTGTTATTGCGTGCGCTAGATTGAGTTAGTTATTTTACTGTCAAATTGACAAAATTTTAATTTTAAATTTCTAAACTCTGTCGTCCTTGGCGTTCTTTTTTTTTTTTTTTTTTTTTTTTTTTTTTCGGCGATCAAAAGCGTAACACGAAAGAATACATGCCAGATGTATGTATTGTACGAAATTTAATATGTATTATTCATTGTACGTATGTATGACATGCAATATGTATTGTGGGAAATATTGTTTCATATTATTCATTACTCTTTTAATATAAGTTGTTAAAATAACCATGATTTTTTAAAGGAATTAAATATTTTCGCCAGATAATTTGGCGATATTCTTTTTTTCGCCAAGGATGACAGAAATGAAATCTATTCCGCTGCTGCAAGATATTACTATCTTTTATCCGATATTTTACTTAGACATTTGAAAACAAATTTGATTTCAAACTATGATAGAATATTTATCATTTTCCTTTTAATTAGTATATTATTTGTATATTAAAATTTAAATGCATGGTATATAAAATCTTAATCCTCAATGTTTTCACCTTTATTAACTTGAATTTACTATTAAAATTTTAAGATACTCAAAACATTCTCATCACTTCGTTAAAATATACTAAACTTTTACAAAATCTTTTCCTATTTAAAATGATATAAGTATTTACTGTGTCTAATATTTCATAAGATGTCCTATTTTAAAATTTTAAAATATTTATCAAATTTACTTAATTTTCTGGTTTAGTCATATTGTTTTCCTTTTTATAACGACAGCTGTTGCCCTCTTTAAAATATTTAAAATGATGAGGTCATTTTATAGTAAAATTATCCATTATAGCATATATTATACTTCACTCCTCCATAAAAATTTATTTTAAAATCGTCTGCTTCTTTTATACTTTTTTTAATATAATTTTAATATAATTTAATTTATATATTAGTCATTTTAGCATTTTTATCCTAAGTAGCATTAGAAATAATATATGTCACTTCTCCATTAAAATTTATAAGACCCTACAATAAAATTAATTTGTGCTTAATATCAACTCTACGAAAATTTTTATCAATCGCTTCCAAATTTTGACCTAAGTTTCAAATCTCAATCCTGTGGGTATTTACATCAGCTACAACGTTTTCGTCTTTATTCGACTGTATTAAATAGTTTACTGCAATATAATTCAACGTATAACTTAGTCACAGTAACGCGTGACCGGGTCTGCTAGTCCATAATAAAATATAATTCTAGAAATTTATGAAACGTATCACAAATGGTCACAAGTTCATTAGTCACAAATTATTCTTTAATATATTAAGAAATCGTTCGAGTTGTAAACAACTTAACGTGAATGTGTCGCTATAACCTTCATCATAGGTATGATATTAAATTATTTAGATATGATTAATTAATCATAATATGCCAACTGTGATGCTTTTGCATTATCAATTATTATTATGTTATTACAAAGTCTTAGTACAATACCTTTGAGCTTTGGTTTTGTTACTTTTACGTGTTGTAGTGTCACTTTTCTCTTCTTTGATTGGTTAGAAGATACTTCTTCTATAAACAAGGATTTGACTGGTTTTGCAAAACACCATGGTTTCCAAACGCAAACAACACAGAGATTGCTCGGTTTTGGCATGGTTTCCTTATTCCAGGTGGTGGAAACGTTTACTTAGAACTTAAAAAACCGATAAAATGCATTTTTTAGTTTTAAGAATTTGGCCGGTTTGCAACTAGACAATATATATATATATATATATATATATATATAATTACAAATCTTAACACATTTGATGATAATTTCAATAGTAAAACTTTCAACATTTCATCGAGGCATTAAACGCAATATAAAATATTTTTTTTAATTCGTTTTCGAATAAAATTACGTGCCCTTTGTTATGGCACAAGTTATTTTTTTTATAAAAATATCATAATTTACGCTTAAAACTTAATTTAAGAAACACCATCTGTTGAAGAAATGTTCAACTACTACTTTTTTTTTTTTCAATTAGTACACTATCTATTTAAGTATTTGGACACTTTCACATTTACACGTTTTGTCAAATATCTAGTAAAATTTTGCAGGAATTATCTTGAAACTTTAAGAGTATAAAAAAACATGTCATAACTCATATAATTCAGCAAAAATCTTTTCTCGAAGAGGTAAAGAGGACCAGTAAAAAGTTAAACAAATGTCGAAATGTTTTGGATCACGCTGTGAAAAATAATACTTGAACTGTCTTTCGGGTGTAGCACGTGATCATGAGAATTCTTCTAATTATCTGAATAATTTTTTATGGGGATACTACAAATATTGATCCTTGACCTACCTTGAGATAAATTAGTGCCTATCAACTTTTCTTAAAAATCGTCTAACGGATTGCGTTGCCATCCCAATTTTTCTAAATTTTTAATATGGTGGTATAGGACAAAATTTGTATAAATGTGCATAAAGAGAATTATCTTTTAATGATCATTATAAAATTATAAAATTTATAAGATTTATTTATAATAGAGTTAGTCAACTGGGGGGGGGATGTATATGTAGGAGCATCGCCTTCCCCCCCCCCCTCCCACTGAGGGGAAGACACACCTCGAGTGGAATAAATTTTCATGATGTGTACCTTTCAAAAGAGCTCGCCAATGCCTTTAAAATGAAAGGCTGAACCATCGATCTGCGATAAATTAAAACAAAATTATTGATTTTTTGTTCTTTTTAACAAATAATAATAATAATAATAATAATAATAATTATATATATACATATATATATATTAAATGTAATATCGAGAATAAAATGAACTTTTTTTTAGATATTTAGTGTTATACTACTTCTCTAATATGGAAATCGTACTGCATTATCATGGACGATAATTTTATTAAATAATGATTTTAATAAATTATTTTTACTAAGTGAATTTGCATAGGAAAATATAGAAGAAAGTCATGTGGTGACCACAACATTCTAGTTTTTTTTAATAGTGTAAAAAAAAGAGAGAAAAAAAAAGGCACTTTGCAAAATCTTGCACTTTTTCAAAATTCCTTTTACATAATTTAAGAGCCAAAAATATTGATCAACGTATATGAAGGACTCGAACAAATATCGTGTAAATTCAAAAAGTTATGAGAGGTAAAATGAACAGGATTTCAGTTCGTCCCAAGAAGGAAAATCATAAGGAATTTTATCAATATCTATTTACAATCAGCGAACATTGTAGTACCATTAGTCATTGATTGAATCAAAATAAAAAGGAGAGTGAAACCCTTTCCCTAACAGCACAGTTAGGGTTAACTTATCCACAGTACATCTTAAGGACGTTTCTGGGATGCCTTTTCATCCAGAAGACATCTTGAAGATATCCTGGGGTAGCGATGTGCTGTCTGGGTTATAGTTTAGATTTTGTTTTACGAGGGACTAAAATTCTACACATTTTATGTCTCACATTTTTTTTTTTTTTTAATTTATACGATATTTGTTGGAGGTTTTCATAAATGTAAATAAATACTTTTGGTTATAAAATTACGTAAAGGAAAATTTTAAGAATTTGCACATACGCAGTTAAAAAATATTTAAAAAATAAAAGTTCATATTTCGTAAGATATTTAATAATTTTACATTATGAACACAGTATGCTGTATCTAATGTAGTCTAGGATCTGAAGTGACTTAAGGAGTGTGAAGGGTGACTTAAGGAGTGACTTAAAGGATCTGGAGTGACTTCACTCGAATTTCCGAACATTAAGTAAACATCAGAGAATTTCTATGATGGTGAGAGTGAAAACTTCCATTTGTTTAAAAAGCTTTGACAATATTCATTACAATCGCTTCCTTGAAACTTTGTTTCTTAAAATACTGTACTTTACACAATTATTTTTCAAACCGAAGTAAGACACTTTGGTCCCGCCATTTTGGTTCTGCCATTTTGGTCACGAGGAAATTTTGTCCCTGGCCATTTTGATCCCACTAATTTTTTGCTATCTTTTAAATATATATCAGTTTTTTAATATGATAGCATATTTGTTGATACGTGAAGATTGAATTGCTCTTAGAATATCTTTAATTAAGGAATATCTTATAGCTAAATATATAAAATTTCGATATTACGATGGATCCCTAGTCACTGAGATTCGCAGAATTTTGTTGTAACTGATTTTTTTGCGATCATTTAATATATTTCATCTTTTTAAAATGCAATTGCACTTTCATTTTTTTCATTTTTTTTTTTTTTTTTTTCGCATTTGATTTTTATTTAACTTACTTTAATTGTAATTTGATTTTAAATTTACTATTTGTGACAAAATTTTGTGATTTTAAAAGTATATTGTTAACAATAGAAACTGAACCGTCTTAATAAATAATATTATAATTAAAAAAAAATAAAGAACACGCTTTTATAGAAATGTGAGCTAAAAAGCACAAAATATCTATCATAGTATTAAAAGGCAGGGTAAGAGGAAATCGTGTGAGTGGCACACCATAATATTTACATGCATTTAAAACTTTTTAATTAAAATAATTTAGAATTAAACAAAAGCCATTTAAAAAAAAATCTCCCCTGACTGGGATCGAACGCTAGACCTTTAGGTTCGTAGCGCGGCTCTTTACCTCACAGCCACGGCGTTCGATAGGGAAAGTTTTTTTTTACAATATAGATTTTTTGTTTGCTCCCATAACGGTTACAAACATACATACAAACATACATACAAACATGCATACAGGTGAAGCTAATAAAAGCGTGTTAAAAAGAATCCCCATTTAAATATTTTTACTGATAAAGACTGAAATAATTTTGTTTAAAAAAAGGGAAAAAAAAAGAAAGAAAATCTATAAAATATAACTTGCTTTTAGTGTCAGAATGCTATTTCTTTCAAAGAACAAATTATTGACCTGCTCCCATCACAGACTCTTCTTCATAAGAATAAGCTTATGATCATTTATGAAGTTTTTGAATTTATGCATGAATTTATTCATACATATGTGTGTGTGTGTAATGTATATACACACGTTTCATTTGAAATGGTTGTGATTTAATTTTTATCATTAATCTAAGAGGTATTTATTTCAAAATCTGTGTTATAATAATAATAAAAATAATAAAATGCATGTTTGTTTGTCCGTGATATTTAATTATGTTAACCATTTATATATGTATATAAATTACTTTTCTTTCAATTACAATGATTTTATTTTAAAAACTAGAAGGCTTAGCCTGCTTCGCTGGTCACTATATTTAAAGGAAACTTCCTTTCTTATATCGCTTTATTTAAAAAAAAAAAAAAAAAAAAAAAAAAAAAAGAAAGAAAGAAAGAAAGAAATTGCTCAAGAGTTTGCTTGAGTGCCTGCCACTATTGTCTGTGACAACGGCTTCCAGAGGGCTTCCATTTAGGTACTTGTTAGATGACAGTTTCGAAATGCATACTATCGAAAAACTGAAGTAACTTTTTTATATTTGAATCCCAATTACATATGTACTATACATATTATTTAATTTCACATTATTTCATAAATTTATTTGATTTATACGATCAACCATAAAATGTGAGCAATTTTATGCAAAATATAATACTACAGTATACTGTGACGGGCTACGTCTAAGGCATGAGACAATTAATTTTTTGTGGTTAAATACACTTCATGGTTAGTTAATAGTAGTTGGTATATAGAAAAAATAAATAAATAAATAAATAAATAAAAAATCTTCGTTATGCTATGAAAAACAAACAAAACGCATTTTTATTAGTGATTTGAAAAAAAGAAATGATAATATTCGAAATAAATAAATATATATATTTTTTACTCTTAACGAAGGTGCCTTATATAAAATGAGATGGTATAATTAATTTACAATTTGCAATCCTCTAAGTGGAGGATTAGAAAAATATATCCCACAAATGGTAGTCATTAAAACGAGATACTTACGAAAAACCATTAAGATATTTTCAATAAACAAGGCTGTCCAACATAAAAATGCTAAACTCTCGAGGGTTTTGTAAAAAAGTGGGATTTTTTTTTTAAGGATTTACATTATTAAAGCTATGATTTGTGAGGGAGGTATCTAAATATCAGAACTTAAATTATTTTCTCTAAGGTGAAGGAATACAAAACTGCACTTTGCAGAACAAATGTTTGATTATAACGGAGTGTGTCTTTTTTCTCTTAATTTGTATTTCTACACAAAAAAAAAAAAAGAAAAAAGAAAAAAGAATAAAAGAATTTTTTTTTTCAATGTTTAAATACCGATAAAATTGGAACATAGTGTCTACACTCACTTAGAGCATTTTTCTATATTTAAATTTAAGTGTGATTTAAATATCTTCTTTAAAAAGACTAATACACGCTGGTTTTATTTTATGCAATTTGTAGTTAAATGAAAAAAAAAATCATTGTGAAAGGTGTATGGAACTTTTTTTTTTAATTAACTAACATTTAATTTTATTTCTTCTGAAAAAAGAATAAATATCTATTTGTTTCTTTGTTAAAAATGAAGAGTTCAAAAATAAGTAAATGAACATACCTACTTATTTTAAAATGAGTAATTTTGTTTCAAAAAAGGAAAAAAAAATTCTTTTCTCATTTATTAAATTTTGAATGTTTTCTCAAATTAATAGCTATTCACATCATAAACTTTTCATAAATAAGCTGAACTAAAACATATTCTTTAATAAATTTTCTTCAAATTCATTCATCAAGGGGATTCTATGCTTCGAATATTGAGATTCATGATGGCCGATTCTTTAACTAGATAAATAAATAAAAAATAAATAAATGAATAAATAAATAAAAGTACATTACTATATTCATTTCATTATTTCCAAGAAGCACGAAATTATTAATCAGTATGTACGATTAATTCATGTAACAAAACATATAATAGTGAATCTGCAGATCAGCACCTCAACGTCCTATTTGCATTACATATTATTCAACCGATCATTTTTATTTATTCCTTACTATATAATACATATATAATGATTCAATTGACTTTCTACATAATCAGAGACCTTTCTGAGGGCGGATCTCACCCTCAGTCGGATCTCGCAATCAGTTCTATATTTGTTATGTTGGTATTGTTTTGTATCTATTAATTGCTAAATATTAAGGTTAAATTTTATTTCGAAAACTATCATTTATATATGTTTATATATATATATACATATATTCCTAATAACTGATAATCTTGTAATTATTCCCTGCAATTCATAGATACTTGTACTAAATTTCAAGCAAATTGATTACATAACATATCGGAATTATTTTGTGTAACCTTGTAAATTAATTACTATTTCTATGCTCACACTTTTCCACTGAAAAGCGGTACATATTGCGGTACATACATTCTGTCCGTAAGCCGTAATGATAAGAAAAACTTTGGTGTGTCCCTGTACACGAACTACAAACGGAATATACTCTCAAAACTATACAGTTAATTCCATGTGGATCATGAGTACCATATTGCAAATCAATAGCGCGATTTTTTCGGCCATCATCGCGCGACAGACAGACACACAGACGGAACCCAAAATCATTTTGAGTCTTCCCAGAGAGGTTTCCACTAACGTTTTGGCATTAAAAACAAAAAAAAAAAAAAAAAAAAAAAAAGAGAAAGAAATAAAATATAAAAAATTCGTTTCCATTCGGAATCATTCAAAAATTTATTATTATTTACAATTCAAGAGTTATAGTTCCTGTTCTTTTACAATACAACTGTTAAACTTAGCTGTTAAACTTAAAAAAAAAAAAAAAAAAAAAAACATGTATTTTGTCAACAGAATATATTAGTAATATTACCAATTATATAGGGGCAATAGAATTCCTCAGAAATACCAATCTCATTAATTTTGAGTAATTTCAATCTCTATTAAAAACCGAAACAATGAGACCTTTTAAAGAATCATTAATATCAACGTAACCTTCTTTTCTCATTGAAAAACCATTTAAAAAGGCAAATAGAATGTGAGCTTAAAAAGAATAACTGTGGCGACATCCAAGCTATTATATTCACACTACCAATACATCAATTGTATTCTCTTACAGAAAACAAACCAAAAAGGCAGAAGTTATATATGTATTACTTCATGATTCATCCTCCATATCAAGAGAGACAAGAGAAAAACTTACCACATAATTTCTTATTTCCCGAGCGAGTTATTTAAATAATTAATGTGTGGAGCTACGTGAATACATCAAAATTAAATTTTCGCTCTTTAATTAATGTGAGTAATATACATAAAACAAGATCGATAAAGTTATTTATTGTATAAACAGAGGATGATTTTTTTAAAACAAAGGTATTCAATAAATTTTAAGCTCTATCTCATCATAAATGCAATATTTAGCCTAGCTAAGTTTTGTTTAAGAAATGAATTTGAGAGATTGTCGTGATAAACTGCCAGCTGTAGTTTGGACTGTAAATAATACACTGATTTAAGAAAGCATCAGGAACGCTACTAAAATAGTTCTAATAATGTGTTTAAAATATTATAGTTGTAGATTTTTTTAAAATAAATGTTATTATTATTACCATAAGGTTATTATCATTCTTTATAAATATAAGATTAAGATCCAATTTTAAATTTGTACGCACATTTTCGACTGTAAAAAATGTAAATTTAATTTATTACTAACAAGGAAACATTCAAAAGGTGTCATCTTCAAAATGTATTCAAAAACATATATGTGATTCTACTCTTTATAAAACACCAGAAAATCAAAAAATGATCAGCTGAAATTAATTACAGCGACCACAAAAAATTATCAAAATTAAGTATATTTGGCGATTTCACACTGCTAGGCGATTAATTTTGAATACTTGGCGGAAAAGCAAAACACGGTTCTGTTGGTACACGGCAATCTCGGCACTAGCAAACGTATCGCCTAACAGTGCTAAATCACCAAAAATGTTTAATTTTGATAATTTTTTGTGGTCGCTGTAATTAATTTTAGCCGATACTTTTTTAATTTTCTGGTGTTTTATGAAGAGTAGAATCACATATATTTTTACTTTCTTCTATATGTAATATAGAGAAAGTATTGGATTCGCGAAAATTTTCGACCTCCGTTTTTTGACGGATCTACACGTTTTGGGATGTCCTGAACACGAATTGATAGTTTTTAAAAAATGTCTGTCTGTGTGTCTGTCTGTCTGTGTGTCTGTCTGTCTGTCTGTCTGTCTGTCTGTATCATATTTTTGTGGACGCTGTATCTCACGAACCAATGAATGAAATTTAACCAAACTTGGTATTTAGTTGCACCCTGACATGAACTGGTGCCCATTAGATTTGGGGATCAATAGCTCAACAGGTGGCGCAGTGATCGCATTTTATAGGACAAAATTCCGTATAAATGGGCATAATGAGAGTTATTTTAAACTTGTGATTGTAAAATTAATATGAATTATTGATAATAGTAGTAGTTAACTAGGAAAAAAAATTGTGCATGGGGGGGCATTGGTTCCCCCCCTGGGGGGGAAGTACCCACCCAGAGGGGTTAAATTTTGAAGATGGGTATCATTCGAAAGATCTCGTCAATACCTTTAAAACGAATGGTTGAACCATAAATCTGTGATAATTTAAAACAAAGTTATCGATTTTTTTTACTTTTAACAAAAAAAAAAAAAACTTAGAAAAAAAAAATCGTATTTTTTTTTTTTTTTTTTAATATTGCTACTGATTGAATATGTATAGGAAAATATAGAAGAAAGTCTTGTGGTGGCCACAACATACTAGTTTTCAATACTTTTTGAGATGACACCTTTTGAATGTTTTCTTGTAAGTGTATTGTTGACAATGTTGAGAATTAGTTAAAATAATGTATTTCATAATATTTTCTTTCATTTATTTTTGCTTTATAACAATCTATTTGTCTCAAATACAATAATCAGGATTTTTTTTTTTTTTTTTTTTTTTTTTTTATGCAAACATTGTTTGTTGATTTAAGAAATTATTAAGTACATTGTTGTGACTGCTAACAATTAATTAGAATATTGTACATACACACACACATATATATATATATATATTACAGTAAACAATTTGTTTCAAATATAGTACTGAGGTTTAAGGAAAATGTTATTACTGTAATTAATTTGTTGCCATAAGCGGACTCTACACAGTTTCCTATCACATAAACAGCATCTCATAAATTTCTTTTACATTTCAGACTGCATTGATTTTAAAAGAACATAAATCTACTGATTACTCGGCAAAATCACAAAATAAAATGCTCCACCTAAAAGTCTATTCTACCTGTGCCTCAATACATTTAACTTGTTCTCATTTGTTTTTTAATTTTATTAGGGAAACTCATATTTTAGTTTACGTTTGCCTTCATAGTATTTCCAATCCAGTAACCCTTATAATGCAAGTACATGTGAAATATTAAGAAAGCACCATAGAATTGGTGTTTTAGAAAAATAGGTACAAAACTTTGATTAAACACCAAAAAATGCAATAAACTCGCATTTTTTGGTGTTTAATCAAAGTTTAAACACCAAATATGAGTTGTGTTCAAACCGAAACAACTGTTTCGGTTTGAACACACGACCCTTCTTCATGCGAACAAAGTAGGCACGATTGCTGCAATCAAAGCGGCAACGCAACGCACAAAACCATTTTAAGTGAAGAGCATATATATATAGAAATGAATGTAAATATAAATACTGGTGTGAGCAGAATTATGAAATAAAGGAAGAAAATAAATAAATAAATGAGATTCAAAAATATTACAAAATATAAAAATCTTAAAAGTATTAAAATTAAATGAAATTCGGAGTTATGTGAGTAATTTCCGAGCATCAAACAAGAACGGACTTGTAGAAATATTAACAAGATTTTTAAAATTTTTAACTATGTAAAAAGCTTCATGGATATCCAAAAATGAAGACAGGAGATAAAATTATGTTAGTTTTAGAAAAATCAAAACGATGACCATGAGCCCCGCAGTGGGCAACAATAGAAGATTTTGAAATCTCTTCCTTACGATCATTCCGTCGGTGCTCATTTATTCTATGTTTCAAACGCGTCCTAGTTTGACCAATATAACCTAAATTGCACGACGAACACGGGATTAAATAAATGCCGGTTTAAAAATCGGTTTTCAGTAGAAATGAGATCTTAAAGAGATGATAATTTAATTTTGTTGACGGGTTTGCAAATGACTTTAAAATCAAATGGCGAAAGAAATTTAGAAATTTTAAAAGAAATCGATGAAGAAAAAGGTAAAACAACTGGGATGAGACTGTGATCGTTCAATTTGGGAGCAGCATGTTTAGGATACCTGAATTTATACTGAGCTTTATCGATAATATAGGGATTATAACCACGAGAGAGAACAAGTGATTTTAAATGTTTATTTTTAAGCAGCAGAGAGATTTTATTGGCTGACGAACCTCCTACTGTGATCGAAATTGGGTCTGTTTTGTAAAAGAGCAATAAAAAGTAATGTCCTTCATTGTAAATGTGTGCAAAATGTCAAGGGTCGCTTTCGGACAATGGATACTTTATGAGTTTTGAAGCTCTGCACCGTTGATAGTATCTGAAGGATCCTTTAGACACAAAATCGTCAAGAAAAGGCAAGGAGCAATCCTTTTCAATCTCAAAAGTGAACTGAATGCATGAGTCAATCAAAATGTTCAAAGAAAGTAATCTGGAGAAATCGACATCTGTGATACTTTCGTTCTTGTCCCCTCTGATGTCGAGTTTTCCAGTTTACTTTCTTTGGTCAATTCGATTCACCCATGCTATCAATTCACTTTTGAGATTGAAAAGGATTGCTCCTTGCCTTTTCTTGACGTTTTTATGTCTCAAGACAAGGTTCCGGTCTCAACCACTGTCTTTAGAAAACCATTCTGTGTCTCTCTTTCGCCTCATGCTCTCTTTAACCACGCCCCACAGCAGAAAATGTCAGCTTTCCATGCTTATGTTTTCAGATTTTGTTATATTTTTCAATCTTATTTATTTATTTTCTTCTTTTGTTTGTTAATGCTGCTCACACCAGTATTTATATTTACATTCATCTTTATATATTTTTGCCCTTCATTCGAAACGGCTTTGTGCGTTGATTCTTTGATTACAGCACTCGTGCCTACTTTGTTCGCTTGACAAAAGGTCGTTTGTGTTTTAGACCCGAAAAAATTGTTGCGAATTTATTGCATTTTTTGGTGTTTATTCAAAGTTTTGTACTTATTATATCTGAAATATTTTTCTATTCTTCTATGTTGATAAAATGGTTTATGAGAGAAGCATTTAAACATTAGAACTTACATTTTTTTCTTAAGTATGAAGGATATCAATGGTTTTCGCCTTTTTCTGAGAAGAAAGTGTATGGCTATCAGTGGATTTTTTCCCCCTTTCATTTGTATTTTCATGCGAAACTTTTAAAGAAAAAGAATTTAATAGCTTTTGTTATGAAAAAAGATTTTCGATAATGAAATATCTATGAAAAATAATATCCGGATAACTGAAAGGTTTAAAACCATTAGATTTGTAGAAGCCATTGTAGAAGCCTTTTTTTTTTATTATTATTATTATTTTTGTACGTTACATATTAAGAATACTCCACATAGTTCTTTTTTTATTAATTTTGTACTTAATGAAGAAAAGAACCAAAAATCATGCAGTCTGCTTAGATTATTAATATTTTTCAAATGTGTATCTCATTGCATTATTTAACCTTCAATGTACCTTTCTTACACGACTACACATCGGGCAGAAAGAGAAATTGAAATCAAACCAATTATAAATATTATTGAAAACTTTTAAAAACAATTTGCAAAAACAGAAATTAAATATCAGCATTTTAAAATTGTAGCCCTTGTTATACCTGAATATTTTAATGTAACCCTGTAACTCTTAAAAACTAAACATATCATATTTTGCATAAAGCATTTCTAACACTTGAATACGAAATATTAATTTCAATATGATTTATGCAGCACAAAGTTACTTAAATATGATTTATAAAAATGTCTCTAATAGAACGCAAGGTATTGCCTTTCTTTGCGGAGTCCCTATACGCAAACCAGTCTTGCTATTTAAAGCATTTAAACAAAAAACATGCAATAGTGAACTTGATTATGATATATCACTTTGAAGAAATTATGTAGATATTTAGGGACACTAGAGGCGACCAGACGAACGGATGGATAGAAAAAGAAATTAATATACTAATACAAATTATATTCACGCTTAAAGTGTTAAAAGGGTTGAATTAAAACAAAAATCTGACTGTAGAAATCTTTAATTATTGCCCTTAATGTATCTGAATATTTTTCTGCGTTCCTGTAAATCTTAATGCTAATAATACAATATTCTTACAAATAATAATAATAATAATAATAATAATAATAATAATGCGCATGTGAATAGTAAATATCAGTTTCTATATGATTTGTATAGAATAAAGGTAGTGAAATCTGGTACAGAAAATTCCTGTCATAGAATACGACATTTGGGAATCCTTTCAGGTGTCCCTGTACACAAATCAGTGGTGGTAGTAACTCCATTTTCAAAAGGGAACATTCCATAGTGAGCATGAATAATATATATCAGTTTGAAGGAATTCCATTAAGTATTTATTGGAGTTAGAGCGCGGACAGACAGACAAACAGAAGTCAGAAACACATTTTAAATTTTCTGCTGAATCGTAGCTATAGATCTGCATTAATGCGCATAAAATTTTTAAAGCGATAAAGACGGGAATTTTTGTGAGATGCATAATTTAACTTTTTACATTTTTTCAACGTTCACGTTTAATGTATTTATTTTTATGTCGAAAGGAAATAAACTCATATTTTTTTATTTTATTTTATTTTAATTTTTTTGACAACAATTAAATGATTGCTAATATTTTAATGACTATTTTTAAAGCTAGGAGGTTATTATTTTCTTATTTTAATTAATTTAAAAAAACTATTCAAAAATTCGAAAATCGGGCTTAGAAGTGTTATGTTGTCATCGAGTTTTGAGGTATTCTAAAAGTTTCAAATGTCTAGCTAGTAGAGAAGTTAGTTAAAAATCGATTGCGTTATTTGTACCGGTCAAACAAATAAACAAAAATCGAAGTTAATAAAAACATGGTAATAAAGGCACATATTTATGTTGAAAAAACAAAGATAATTGTAAAATAACGAAAACTTTAAATTTATAATAAAAACAAATGTACTCCAAATAATATATGACGGCATTAATGTTCTTCAAATTTCGTCTTTCTAGTGGAGGAATAGGAAATTATTTCCTGCAAAAGATAGTCATTAAAACATAATCCCAACCAATATTCACAATAAAAATTTCTGTCGGATACAGGGGTAGGAAAACTCTCAAGGGATTTATAGAAAAAGAAAGCGATTTTTTTTTCTAAGGATTTGCACCATTAATCTATGATTTATAGAGGAAAGAATTCAAGTATTAGAGCCCGAATTATTTTCTTAATGAGAAAGGAATACAAAATTTGCGCCTTCATGTAGAAAAAAAAGTATGATTATCAAGGGGTACTTTTTTTTTTTAATTTAAATTTTCTTGCAAAATTTTAAAAGAAAAATAGTTCAATAGAATTTAGTGAAAGTAAAATTTTAATATCGATAAAAATTTTAACTGAGTATTTAATGAGTTTAAAAAACATGAGTTTAAAACTATTTTTACTTTCTTCTGTATTCAATATAAGGAAATAATGGATTCGTAAAGATATCAAATTCTGGTTTTCGATGAATTTACACGTTTTGAAAGATCCAGAACACATCTCACCACTTTTAGAAAATGTCTGTCGTCCGTCTCTGTGTGTGTGTGGAAAAAAAATATACGACGATTGTATCTCAGGAACTATAGCACAGAATTGAATACAAATTTATATGCAAATACACTGCACGTAAATTAGTGTCTAACAACTGTTAGTGCTAATCGTTGAACAAGAGTCACTGCTATTTCAGTGATTCCCGAAATTTCAGGGAAGGCTATATCTCAGAAACTACTGCACGAAATTGAATATAAATGCATATTTAGATGCACCTTGACATAAGTAAGTGCTTATCAACATTTGGTGCTAGTTTTCTAAAAGGTCGAACTGTCATACATCAATTTTCGCAACTTCAGGGAAGGCAATATCCCAGGTTCTGTTGCATATAATCAAACAAAACTTGGATGTATGTATAAGTCATTATGAGACATTATGATGATTAGATTGGGTGCATATCTACCGATTGGTGTTGCTGTGATGCTGCAATTTTCCTTGAGAACAGGAAAAATATCATCTGCACGGTAAAAATTCCCTTCAATTTGACGTTTTGTGTAACACCTCTCTGAGATGCAAACTGTCTGTATGCGTAATGGATTAAAAAAAAAAAAAAGTGTACAGAGTAAATTTTTATCGTAAAATATAGAAGAAAGCTTTGTGATGGTTACAACATACTAGTTTTTATATGTATATTCCACTGTCAAATCTTATGCTTTTTTATATCTTGTAATGTCCTACCGTATTCAGGGTATCTTTTATTCTCGGCATTTTATAATTGAAGTTCAAAAATTTTCGTTTTGAAAAAATAAATAAAGCGAATTTTTAACTTCTAATAGCATTGCTTTTAAAATGGCTGATCGCTGATAATAATTCAGATTTAGATAATAATGTTCTTGTCTAAATATACTTGTAAAAAATTTACAATCTTCAGAAGAAACATTTCCTCATATAAAATGCTACGATATTAATTCTTTCTAATTATCTTCACCCACCTGAATGCTTAAAAAAATATTTACTACAAAAAATGGTCATTAAAACATGTGACAATTACCTAAACAATAAAATATTTCTAATAAAAACTATTGTTCAAGTCTAGGATAGTTAACTATCCAAGCTTTTATACAAAGTAGAAAATCAATCAAGGATTTATACCAGTAAAGCTATATTTTATGGAAGGTGCACATTCAAATATTGGAAACCAGATTCTTTTCTTAATGATGAAGGAATGCAAAGTTTTCCACTTAGCATGATAAATGTATAATTATATGGGAGTAAAAAAAAAAGTTCTTGGCTTGTAATTTCATGCTACATTTTTAAAGAAAACTAGAATAAAAGTAATAAATAATAGACTAATAGTAATAAAGAGATATATACTAATAATTTTTATTAAGGAAAGTTTTTCTAGAATTTAAATATAAGTAGCTGAGTGCATAAAATATCAAAAGTCACTGACAGTAGTTTTTTTAATAAGAATACTTAATTGCAAAATCTTATGTGTATACGAGGATTGTAGATAAAGTAGAAACAAAATATTTTTGCAGAACAATGGGAATGCGCAAATCGCAGCATTGATGTGACGCTGATGTCAATGAGTAGATTACATAATACCGTTGCTCCGTAGAAGGAGTAGTTACTGGACAGCGAAAGCTACCGGTCTCTAAATCATGTTTACGAAAAGTGATCACAGTTCGAGATTTAAAATCGAGAATACTCCGTGGCAAAAATGAATCACAATGTAATACGGATTATCTGAAGCCTGTGACGATAATATTTTACCGTATAAGACGGTTGCACGATGGTCAAAATGTTGCCATTTCTGTACCTTTGTGAGTCAATGTGGAACTTAGCAGGAAGCAATTTTCCTCATGTGAAGACTTTTCTTTAGTGTGTGCCACATTGTTTGATGACTGAGCCCAACTTCGACAAATAATTACCAGACTGTCTATCGACAGTCTATTGGAAGAAGACAACTAAAGATGTTAACGTGATGTTGAGGAATAAATGGCTGACCTGTGCGGTGCAAATCCACAGTTTCATTCCGACTTACACTAAATGCTTTGAGTCATTGTGCAACCATTCTAAACGGTAATGCATTCTTGTGACAGGCTCCAAATAATCTGTGCTAACAATGCGATGCATTTTTGCCACGGGCAACTTTGATTTTAATCCCCGGCCGCTGATCACTTTTTGTTAACATAATTTAGAACCATGGAAACCAGACTAAGACAGTTCAACGACACGCAGCAATTACTTTTCTATTGGCGCAACGTTCTTATGTACTCTACACATAGTCAACAGCGTCACCTCCTTCCAACGATATCGTGTGTGTGCATACCAACTGTTCCGCATTTTTTTTTTTTTTTAATCTACTTCCCACTACTTTATTTACAACACTCTTACATGTATTAGTAATGCAAGAATATTCCGCATAGAATTTATTTCATTCGTTTTATATTTGAATTTTTTTTTTCAATATATAAAAAAAGAGACAAATAATTTTTTTTTTTTTTTTTTTTTTTTTTTTTTTTTTTTTTAAACTAATAAATAATAGTATTTCTTCTAAAATAGAACATTGGTATTCACTTTTATTAACTGGTATGAAAATGTACACTAAAACAATTATTTGAGAAGGGAAAAAAATGTCATTAGAAGAAAATGCAAAACATTTAATTTTTAACAAAACAAATATTCCTTATATAAATCAGGATGGCATTAATGTTTTCCAATTTGCATCCTCGAAATAGAGTTTTAGAAAATTATTGTCAAGAAAAAGGAGTCTTTAAAATAAAATACCTACCAACAACACTAAAACGTTTCGAATAAAAAATACTGCCCAACACGAGTATTTCTCAAGGGTTTTATCAAAAGGAAAAAAATATTTTTAAGTATTTTCAAGAATAACGCTATAATTTATAGAGAAAGGCAATCAAATATTAGAGCCCAAAATACTTTCTTAACGATGAAAAAATACTGCCTCGGAGAATAAAAGTATGATTATGAAGAAACACATTTTTTTCTCTTGTTTTCTACTTTTATGCAGTATTTATGAAGAACGATAAAATAACAAATTTTAGTAGAAGAAGATTTGTCTGATGTTTAAATATCACTAAAAATTGTAACTGGGTGTCAAAAGTAATAAAAATCGTTCGATAGTATTTTTCTTCTAAAATTTACATTTAACTGTGAAACATTATTTCTTTTAATAGCTTATTTAATCAAGTGTATGACTTTAACATAAACTTTTTACTTTCCAAACATATTACGTAAGGCGACTAATGTAAACATGATTTACTAAAGGGATTTTTTGCCTCGCATACCTTAACAGTGAATGGTCAAAGAATGTTGACAAATCATATTTGGGACTATCAAGACGTCTTGTTATACACCTCCAAATTTGGTCTTGACACAAGCCCCCTTTTTAGAGATATCTACGATTTTATACAATTTCCCGTGAGGTATATATATGTGTGCATGTATGTGTGTGAATGAACACGAGAACGTTTAAAGGCTTTGTTAGAATCACCTGAATGTTACTACGTATGTTACAACTTTATAGATTTTGGTGTATCTGTACCTAGAACTAATCGTTTTTCTTTTTCTTTTTTTTTTTTTTTTTTCAGCGACGCAAAGAAAAATTATTATTTTTTTATTATAGCCTACGAGTTCGAATTATTTAAAGTGCTATAGATGTTTAAATGCATTTTTCAAACAAACTGAAGCTTTATATACATATTATAAGCCACCGCTGTACTAACGCTATAGATTTTGGTGAATCTAGCACTTATAGATTTTTATAAGGAGACAATAAAAATACTTTATCAGTATGGCCTATGGGTTGAAATTATTTAAAGTGTGATAAAGTCTAAATGCCTTATCCGATTGAGCTGGAAATTTATGTCAATATTATAGGTAACACTCGCATGAATTTTATAGATTGTGGTGATTCTAGTATTTATAAATTATTACAGGAATTCAACGCAGAATTCTTTATCGTTGTGAACTATTGGCGCGTATTATCTGAAGTACAAGAGCTTTGAATGCCTCATTCGATTGAACTAAATGATTTAATTCTGCGTATCACCGTGTTGCATTTCTGTAACATACCAAAAAAAATCAAAGTTATTTCTACAGCATTGAAAGCTTGTTTTAATGACGCATACTGGTCTTAAAACATTATAGTTTATAGAACACAGAATATAGAACACGTAAGTTTATACATACATGTTTATAGAACACGCTATAGATCACAAAATATTTATAAATTTTCCAATAGTTGGCATTATTATGTGATGTTTGTACGTCAAAGTTCAATTTATGAAGAAAAAAAAGCTTCAATATAAACTTTTCTAAACATAAACAGTTTACGTAAATGCAATTTCTGAGGAAAAAATATATATATATGAGTCAACTTTCGTTATAACAAAATTAAGAGATTTTTAAAATTTCTATCTAAACTGAAAACTTTAATATTGAAAAAAAAAAAAAAAAAAAAAAAAAAAAAAGTCATTTTTTTCGATGTTTAAGATATCTAACAAGCATTTTATTTTAGCCTGTAAATGTTTAATGTTTTGCTTTTAAAACTTTTTATATGCTGCAGATAACATAAATAATACGAAAGCACCATAGAACTGGCGTTTTAAAGTAACAAGTAAACAACATAAAAATGCATCTCTTAAATAATGGGTGACATCGCAGAGAGATACTTCTAAGTACGAAGAATGAAATAATAATGGACAATATTCCTGTGACGTCACAGTAGGTAAAATCACCGAACACGTGGCCGATATTTTGTAAACAAATTAGACTCAAGATGCCATTTTATTGTTATCCATAACATTTTTCAGTCTAAATATTTCTCCAATGAAACTTAATAATCAGATATCTGTTCAAACAAGAACAAAAGAGAAATGTAAACAACTGGATCGAATGGTAAAGTTAAACTATTCCATATCGTAAAATTGCAGAACATTTTATATGTATACACACACACACATATATATTCTTAATGAATAAAAGATTAATAAGAACATTTTATACACACACATATATATATATTTATAATGAATAAAAGATTAATAAGAACATTTTATACACACACACACATATATATAGACATCAAAGCTTAAATATTTAGAATTTCAATCACTTTAATAAAGGAATTTATTAAATGGAACATCCATTTAAATTTGTTAACATCGCCACTGTTCACATGGCAACTTTTAATATTACATATGTTGATTAATATTAATGTATATTACAAAAACTGGATTAAAAACAAAACAAAAGGTATCACTCTATCACTCTTACTTCAATTTCATATAAACTGTAACTCTTATAAATAATATTGCAAGATAAAAATTTGCAGGCCACAATGCTTTGCTATGGTAGAGTTGAGGATTGTTTGCCTAACCAGCTGATATTCTTGTAGCCTCGAACCAAAGTGGGAATATGGTCCATTACCCTGCGAGCAAGTTTCTCACATATTATTCAATTCCTGCTATTAGTTCACACTCTCCCTATATATATCTTGTGCAATTCTTGCAATCGATTTTTAACTAACTTCCCGACCAGCTAGAAATTTGAAATTTCAGGATTGCTCAGAACACGGTGACAACACAATACTTCTAAGTCCGATTTTCGAATTTTTTATTAGTTTTCTTATAATTAATTAAAATATGAAAATAATAACATCCTAATAGTGTTATTAGAGCCCTTAAAATATTAGCTATAATTTAATTGTTGAAAAAAAAAAGGCGAGCTCATTTTCTTTCGACATAAAAATAAATACATTTAATTAAATTTATAAAAAAATTATAAAATTTAAATTATGCAACTCACAAAAATGGACGCTATTATCACTTTAAAAATTTTATGCACATTGATAAGAGCTCTTTGATTCATCAGAAAATTTAAAACATGGTATATAAAAAGTTCTTTTTTTTTTTTTTTTTTTTTTTTTTTTTTAAATCTTGTAATAAGTTTTATTTCATTTTGCACGCGCGCTTCTTATTTCCTAATTCAAAATTATAAAAAAAAAAAAATCGATAGTGTTTGTAAGTAGGAATTGACTTTAAAAAAATTTCTTCTATATTACTTGTTATTACTTGTCTGTCATTTTGCTTACTTAAATAAATATCATTAACTGATGTTATAGCAAACTTTTTCGTTGATAATGATTTTCTGATTGTCTATTGAGGATTCAACTGACAGTTCAATGTATTATTTATTAAATAAATTATTATCTTAGTAAACAAAACTTCAAAGTATATTGCACATATCTATTTCATTATAGCTTATAGTAGAAATCCATGCCAGTTAAATATCACCTAGAAATAGTTTATTTTCTAAATTACATCATGGTGCAATATTTTAGATGTGCAGATTTTTTTTCTACTGATTATATCCTTCGCGGAAATATCCGTAGTATTAATTTGTAACAGACGTCCTAAATTCAAAATATTTATATAATTTTATTCGAGAAACAAACAACAACAACAACAACAACAAAAATAGCTTAGCCATTTCTGGTCTATTCTAGCGAATAGATAATGATGCGTTCTGATCCGTCTAATCTTTCGAAAGAAATTAATTATTTAAAATCTCTTGCTCTCTGTCGTGGTTATAACCCATCTATTATCGATAAAGCTCTATATAAATTTAAGAATCCTAAACGTTCTGCTCCCAAATTAAACGATCACAATCTCATCGCAGTTGTTTTACCTTTTTATTCTTCACTCTCTTTTAAAACCTCTAAAATTCTTTCACCGTTTGGTTTCAAAGTTATTTACAAACCCGTCAATAAAATTAAAGTATCTTCTCTTAAGGATCCCATTCCCACCGAAAACCGTTCTGGAATTTATTTAATTCCGTGTTCGTCCTGCAACTTAGGTTATATTGGTCAAACTAGGAGGCGTTTGAAATACAGAATAAATGAGCACCGTCGGAATGTTCGTAATGAAGAGATTACCAAATCTTCTATTGCTTCCCACTGCTGGTCTCAAGGTCATCGTTTTGATTTTTCCAAAACTAACATAATTTCATCTCCTGTTTGTTCCTCCTATTTGGATATTCCTGAAGCATTTTACATATTTAAAAATTCGAAAAATCTTGTTAATGATATTTCTTCCACTCCATTCTTCTCTGATGCTTGGAAATTACTGACGTAACTTAGATTTTCGCTTAATTTTTGATATCCTTAGATTGTTATATGGTTAATCTCACTCATTTATTTATTTTCTTGTTTTCTTGTACAATTCTACTCACACCAGTTGTTATATTTACCTTCTACTTTATAAAGTTTTACTTTTCATTTTAAACGATTTTGTGCGTTGCCGCTTTGACTGCAGCACTCGTGCTTACTTTATTCGACTGATAAAGGGTCGTGTGTTCTTTCGACCCGGAACAATTGTTGCGAGTTTATTGCATTTTATGGTGTTTATTCAAAGTTTGTAAGTAATATAATAGATAAGAGAACTATCCCGATGCCTGTCAGTAAAAAGACGGAATATTGATCGCATTCTATCCCACTGTTTATGCAGTTCAAAAGAATGTCCCAAGTTATTAATTAACTGTTTGGTATTTTATAACGCTTTCTACTTAAAAAAAAGTTTTGCTTGACTGTATAGTTTCTGCTACATTCAGTAAAACTTAACGAAGTCAATATACTAACTCTTCTTTTCAGGTTTGTCAAGTTAATAAACCTTTGTTAATTTTTGCAGTAAAATACGTTTACCACAAAAACACTAACACCCCCCCCACACACACACGCACAAACATACACAAATACCCGAAGTTTTTACTCCGTTTTTGTTGTTGAAATGTCAGTAGATTTTTTAACAACATTTTTAAGAATAATTTTCTTTAAATGCGTTTTCAAAAATTACAATACTCTAGATACGTCGTTTGAAAAATTCCACCCTTCATAGCAACTCAATTCCGTATATTCTTTTAATCCTTCGTAAAGTATAGAGTAAAATGTAACTGTAAATAACATTTCTTTTTTTTTTTTTTTTTTTTTAATATGAAATGTTGCATTGTGATGTAAAAGGCATGTAAAACGTATTCCCATATAAAATTTGAAAAAGAAATGTTATAATCTTTTATTATTTTCTTTTTAAGTAAAGAAATAAAAGATATTTAATTCTTAGTGAATCAAATGTGTCTAGTATAAAATACGAAGGTTTAATTCTTTGTAATTTGCAACTTCTAATTGGGAGATTAGAAAAATATTTTCTACAAAAAATAGTCATTTAAACGATATACCTATACAATAACATTAAAATATTTCCAATAAAAAATGTTTTTCAGTAAAAGGATAGTAAACCCTCGAGTATTAAAAAAAAAAAAAAAAAAAAAAAAAAAAAAAAAATGGAAAATCACTTTTTTTTTGTAAGGTTTTGCGCCAATAAAGCTCTGATTTATGGAGGATAAAAATCAAACATTAGAGTTCAAATTATTTTCTTAATGATAAAGGAATACAATCATTTGCGCCTTTTAAAGTAACTGTATAAATCTTAAGGAGTAAATTCCTTTTTTTTTAATTTTTTTTACATGCGACGTAGTTAAAAAAAAATAATAATAAATTCTAAAAAAATGCTCTTTTTTTTTTTTTTTTTTTTTTTTTTTTTTTTTAATATCGATAAAAAATTGTAACTGTGTGTCTAACATGTGTCTAAAAAGTTAGATCAAATATATAGATTAAACATGTATATTTAACCGTGAAATATTGTTATTATTATTATTATCATCCTCTTTTTTTAGCTCATCTAGGCAAGTGTATTTACTGTGCATTCCCTAACATGACATTTGTAGTTAAAATTAAATGAAATGCTTAGTTAAAACATGAAAGAAAACATTTTAAAAATAGTAAATAATGTTTTTGCTTCAAAAACAAAACATTAACAGTACCTAATATTAATTTAAATTTTAAAAATTTCCATAAATACATATATTTGTACGAAAAAAAAAAGAAAAAAGTATTGTAAAACATTTAATGTTTAACAACACAAATAATCTAATGTAGAATACGAGAAAAATGGTGAAAAATATTCAAATATTACATTCAAAAATATTTTCTTAGTGATGAAGGAATATAAAGTTTTGAGTCTTGCACAATAAAAGTATGATTTTTCAAGCTGTAATTTGCTTTTATTTACATTTTTTACGCAACATTTATAAACAAAACTACTTATAAAATTTAGTAAAACAAAATCTCTCCAATCTTTAAATACCGGATTTAGACAATTAGTTGTATTTAATATATATATATATATGTATATATATATATATATATATATATATATATATATATATATATATATATATATATATATATAGATATATAGATAGATAGATAGATAGATAGATAGATATACATATATAACTAAATGTCTAAAGTATTTAAAATTGCTAGATTATATATATACATTTTAATTTGTATATTTAATTCTGAATGATTTTCTTTATTTAATGGCTTATATGGACACATGTATTCCGCGTAGAAACCATAATAGACATATCGCGGTTAAATTTAAATAAAACGCATTGTTATATCGTATAAAATACTTTTAAACTAATAAATAATATTAATACTTCTAAAGGAAAATATAGGCAATAACTAGTATTAATAAGTATTATACAAATGTAAAAATAAATACCGAAAAGATTTTGTAATTTTTTTTTTTTTTTTTTTTTTTTTTAACAAAAAAAAAAAAAAAAAAAAAAAAAAACATATATGCCGTTTTACATGTACACTTATGCAAAATATGACGGTATTCATGCTTTCTAATTTGCATTTTCTAAGTAAAAGATTAGAAAAATAGTTCTACGAAAGATAATCATTAATACGAAATATTTATTCGACGACACTAAAATATTTCCAATAAAAAAAGAGCTGTGCAACACAAGGATAATAAACTCCCAGAGCTTTTACAAAAAGCGAAAATGAATTTTTTAAAGATTTTGCACCATTAAAGCTATGATGTATGGAGAAAATAATTCAAACATTAGAGCCCAAATTATTTTCTGGGTGATGAAGAAGTATAAAGTTTTGTGCCTAACAAAATATTTTAAAGTTTATCAAAGAGTTTTTTTTCTTCAAGAGACATATTTAAAGAAAAATAATGTAGATTTTTAGTAAGAGAAAAAATTCTCGATGTTTAAATATAGATAAAAATTATAACTGAGTTTCGAAAATGTTTAAAATTGTAATTTTTTTAAAAAATATGTATGTTTAACTTTGATAAATTTTGTTTTTAA
Source organism: Salticus scenicus (assembly GCA_963930645.1). NCBI lineage: Eukaryota > Metazoa > Arthropoda > Arachnida > Araneae > Salticidae > Salticus > Salticus scenicus. The sequence continues at coordinate 178,783,093 of OZ005661.1, forward strand.
TATCTTAAATAAATGTATTCTGGGCAAATGTATTCCGGGTACATTTCGTAACAGCAGTTTTTTAATTAATTTTTTAATGCACAGTTAAAGTATAAGAAAAACATTTTTTTAAACTAATAAATAATAGTATTGTTTTAAAACAAAATATTTACAATAAATTGTTAAATTAATATTACAGATAGATACGTGAATACACATAAGTATAAAAACAATTTTCGAATGAATTTGTAAAATATTTAATGTTAATAATAATGATCATAATAATAATAAAATGCACACAAATATTACTTCTAATTTTCCTTCTCCAAGAGAAGGAAGAAATAAGTATAGTTAAAAAGATAAGTATATTAATTAAACGTATATTAACTAAAAAGTATAAATTAAAAAAAGTACAAAAAGTAAATTTAAAAAAAGTAATAATTAAAAAAATATATATTTTAACTAAAAACGTATATTAATTAAAATGAGTTACCTACAAAAAACACTAGATATTTCTAATAAAAAATATCGTCCCAGGGAAAGTAACCTTTGGTGGATTTTTATATAAAAGGAAAAGCAGATTTTTTAAAACTCTTTGTAATATTGACGCTATTAAAGAAAAATTCAAATATTAGATCACAAATTATTTCCTTAATCATAATGGAATACAAATTTTTGCGCTTTGCAGAATAAATTGAAGGATTGTCTGTCTATGAAGAAGTAAAATTACGCTGCTCTGAAAAAAAAAACAATAATAATAATTCGATATCTGATACCATCCATGCTGATTCTTATGTACAATGATCTCCTGAATGCGAATATGACTCCCATTTTGCCTAGTCACCCACCGTTTTCTAGAAACACCACCCCCTCCCTCAATTTATTTCCCTGTTCGATAATTTTATGACCATGTATTTGATTTGAAGAAAGAAAAATAATTAATTTAACACCTAAAAACAAAAAATACAACGTTTAAAAAATAACATTAATAACAGATTAAAAAAAAAAAAAAAAAAAAAAAAGATATGTAATGCATAATTTTAGTGGCAAATCCCCCTTTAAATTTATCCCTTGTCACAAATGTCCATGTATTACAATTTTCCAACTCTGTAGCCTTCCAGATGATATTTAACGGTTAAAATAATCTCCCCCCCCTCCCAAAAATGAAATTTGTAGCCATGAAATCACCGAATAATGATAAAAATAGGGGAGGGGCACTTCTAAAAAACGGTGGGTGATAGGGCAAAATGTTCGTCATATTCGGAGGTCATTTTACATAAGAATATGCTGAAATGGTGTCAGAGACAATTTGCATGCCGAGCAGCGTTGTTTACCTTGATTTTTATTTTTGTACGATTTTTTTAAGAGAGTATTTAAAAAGAAAAAAATAAATTAATTTTCCAAGATTTTAATTTTTGTACCATTTTTTTTTTAAGAGAGTGTTTAAAAAGAAAAAAATAAATTATTTTCCCAAAATTTAAATTTCTACAAAAATAATAAATGAGTTTATAAATTACATAAAATCGTTAGATTTCATTTATATATATGTATATGTATGTATATATATATATATATATATATATATAGTTTGAATATTTTAATATCTTTGTAAAAGTCAGCAAACAAAATATGGATGAAAATACCAACATAAAATTAAATTTTAAATGAGATTTATTTCGAATAAAATTATTGTCATGGTGATAATTTAATTTGAGTACCAATGATTAGTAAAAACAAATTAAAGTACTTACGCAGAAGAGAAATATATATATATATATTATATACATATATATGTACTGTAGAAGCTGGATTTTTCATAAGTTATACATGGAACAAAACTTTGCGTAGATTTTGTTCTATGCTTTTGTGCTTAAATAAAAAAAAAAAAAAAAAAGCTTAGTAAAAACACAAATATTTTATTTTTAAAGCAATGTCTTATAATATCGCTACAAAAATGAAATATTGATTATATTTAGTAACAATATTGTACTTTATTTTATGTTAAAAACGAAATATAATCTTTTAAAAAAATTAAATAAAATAAAATAACAAAATATTTATTTTTTAACGAAGAAATTGCACCTCATTTAAATCACGGCGGCATCAATGCTTTTCAATTTGCATCCTCCAAGTAGAGGATTAGAAAAAATAATATTTCCTACCAAATACAGTCATTAAAACGAGATATCTACCAATAACACTAAAATATACCCAATAAAATATATTGTCTAATACAAGGATAGTAAACCTCCGAGGGCTTCATAAAAAAGAAGAAAAGGAATTTTTTTTTTTTTTTAAATTTTCGCACCATTAAAGCTATGATTTATCGAGGAAGGCATTCAAATATTAGAGCCCAAATTATTTTCTTAATGATGAAGAAATACAAAGTTTTGCGCCTTACAGAATTAATGTATGATTATAAAGGAGTACATTTTTTCTTTAATATGTATTTCCTATGAGATGGTTTTAAATAAAAATAAATCTCTTTTAGGATTTTTTCTTTCTTTCATTTTTTTTTTTCTTTTAATAGTGATAAAAATTGTAACGCAGTGCGCTAAAGAAATTTATATATATATATATGTCTGAAATGAATAGGGGAGAGTGGGGATGAATGGGACATTTTTCATGTTTTTTTAATAACGTTCACCGTTTGTAATTCAGAATTTTATAAAATGGCTCATAAGTACACTTCAGTAATCAGTTACATATAAACATACTAACTTTAATAATAAGTTATCATTTTTATTACTAATATTGTTATTTTTTTACATGCATGTGCATTGTCCCATTCATCCCCACCTATGGGGATGAATGGGACAGGACTGGAGTTAACAAAGAAAAGAAAACAAAATGGAAAGTAAATAAATTTTTAAAGTTAAATTGGTTTTTGTGATATTATTACACACTATGAAGTTACTGAAATTAACACAAACTGATGTATTGACTCAAACATCAAAAGGCAAAAGTCTTTTGGTTCGCACAGTTCCTAGTGCTCTATGGTTTGGTAATTTAATCTTATAAGATCTAATCTAAAAATAAATAAATAAATAAGACACGAAAAAGATATAAATCATTATAATAAAGTACAAATTATCCAGATAAATTTCTGTTTCCGACTGATCGGGAAAAATAAGCATTCTAATCTGTATTAAATTAATAATCACCAGGATTTATCTCATTAGCCTGATTGAAATTGTGATTTTAATCCAATTATTATTAGTTTACTTATTTTTTTAATTATTGATATTGTTGATTTAAGTGTCATTGCATATTCTAACTTATAATTTTTTTAATCATAATTATTATAAACAAAAATCAGAACAATTAATTTCAATCTATTTTTCTCTAAATCAATGCTACTTTTATAATTCCATGTTATAACTATTGAGCTACAGGTTATAAAAATATTGAAAAACTATTTACGATTTCTTTTAATATAATTCTTGTGTACAATTTGAAATTAGCACATATTGGGGAATGTCACATTCATCCCCACTACCACATAATCATATAAACCATGAAATAGGAATAAGGAATAATTGTCACTATTCTTCTTGAATATCATAAACACAATAAAAGATTATGCCTTTTCAGCATATATGAGTTATATTAACTTCAAGCAAATAGTTAATTTTTAACTACTATCTAATTGAATGAGTAAAAACTTACTCTGGCAGAAGAAAAAGACACTTTATTTATTTTTTTTTTTGCCCTTCAATAGATAGCACAATTTCTGAAACTACACTTGATGAAAGACCTCACTATTGCCATATATTAGAAAAATTGTCAAGTTTCTAGTGCTTATAAAACATAGAAATTTTGCTATTGTCCCATTCATCCTGCGTCCTATTCGTCCCCACTCTCCCCTAAATAGTTATTTTTGGAATCCCTAAATTAAAAATAAAGATATCTGAGTTCTGTAACAAATAAGCTAGATAAACGAAGGAACCAGAATTTCTTGTCTTTACTTTTCTAAACAGTGATAGAATATTATGAATATTGTGAAGCCTTTGTATTACGAGAAATAGGCGCTTGATTTCCTAGAACTAGGTCATGAACCAAAACTAGAGTTACAAAAACTCACTTCTTGCGTTCACATTTATTTGCAGAGATTTTTAAACACGTTTGACCACGAAAATATAAGAAAATGATCTAAAATTCTAATAAGGGATTTCAATACTCACTAACAAAGGGAATTAGAATTTATAAGGATGGCATGGAACTTTTTTTATAGAGCTTCAAATTAGTATCTACACTGTAAAAAACTTGCCTTTTTTGTTGACAGAAATTCTCTGTAATTTGAGAAAATACGTTCTGACAACGTAATTTTTTCGTAGATTATGCGTATTTTCTCAGATTAGAGAGAATTTCTGGCAAAAAAAAGTCAAGTTTTTACAGTATAGATGTTAATCACAGAAAATTTTTAAAGTGTGTCTGAAATAAAAACAAAAATGCGTGTATAGTAGTTTTTTATACACTTAAGTTTAACTGTAATATATATATACACTGTTAAAAAAATGCAGAAAAAATACAGAAATTCTCTGTAATTTCAGAAAAAAAGGCGTAAATTACGAAAAAATTACGTAGACAAAACGTATTTTACGACTTTTTTTCTGAAATTACAGAGAATTTCTGTATTTTTTCTGCATTTTTTTAACAGTGTATATATATTTCTAGAGCAAATAAATTAAAATGGAGCTGGATTGGGCACTTTGAGAGAAAAAATGATGATAGATGGACTACGAAAGTCCCATTTTGCATACCGGGATGTAAAAAAAAAGACCGAGGAAGATACCAACCACTGTGTCGCTGGACAGTTGAAATTTTCAAGTTTGGAAGAGCAGAATGGGGAAGAATTGTAGAAAACAAGAGAATTTGGAATCACCTAGGAGAGGCCTGCATTTTGCAGTGGATTGGTACAGGATGAAATTGAAGATGATGATGTGATGATGATGATGTATGTTATTAATATACACATATGCCAAGTAGCTTTTATTCAGTGTATTTTCAAGTTAAATAAAAATTAAAAAATAAATAAATAAATAAATAAAGCATGGTGAAAACGTACAAGAAATCATTTTTTACTGATCTAGTAAATATATTTACTTTTAAAAATGTGGTAATCAGTTATATAAACTATAATTGACATAAAAAAGTATGTTTAGGCATATATTTGTAATATATATATATATATATATACACTGTTAAAAAAATGCAGAAAAAATACAGAAATTCTCTGTAATTTCAGAAAAAAAGTCGTAAATTACGGAAAAATTACGTAGACAAAACGTATTTTACGACTTTTTTTCTGAAATTACAGAGAATTTCTGTATTTTTTCTGCATTTTTTTAACAGTGTATATATATATAATTATTATTATTATTATTATTTTAGATGATACATTTATGCAGTATCAAAATTTTGTTTTTCCACACGTCATATTAATATAAATTTAAACTAAACAAAATCATTGTTTTGAACCCAACAATAACACGTAATTGGTATGGTTTGGAATTAGATTTTAAACAGAATTGCTTTCTACTTAAAAACTAGTTAATAAAATAAAATCAGGTTTTATACATCAATTAAGAGACATTTAAATGTACTGAAATTTAAATGTTTTAGAAAATTAAGGTCAACACGTTAAAAAAAATGCACAGTTAAATGTAATTATAAATACTTTGTAAAAAGAAACAGACTGAAATAAAATCATTTTGACTCACTTTACGTGCGGATTTGTTTGATTAGTGGCTACTTCATTTCAACAAATTACAGTCGAATTAAGTTAAAAAAAAGTAAAAAGAAAAAAGAAAAGAAAAAGACTTAACAGCAATCGTTAAATTTACTTTTTTTTTTATACTTCTATTTAAACTATATTTTCTATTATTATTTTTTTTTTCAAATATAGTCAGAAAAAGATGTAAAGTGGTTAATTAAAATGTTATCGTAAAACAGGAAATACAATATTGTGAATCTCTGCTAGTTTTACAAATCTGAGGTGTCTCCCCTCTGACATCTGAAAATGTCGTAGTTCCACGACGTTCAAATAAATTTATTGTTTCTTCCCAATTTTCTCAAGTTTGAATAATGGACCGAAATGTAGGACGTAATGACCATGTTTTAGCAAAATTCATAAACATATGTCATTTTTTTTCTTTTAAATAATTTTATACAGATATTACTGTATATATATTCGTATACGTCAACCTTGTTTATAACTCGATCTCCTTCTTCTACTTTAATGACTTTAATGAAAAAATTCAAGAATATATATCTGTACTGATAAGTATAAAGGATTTAAGTCCATATTCTTGATTTTTCAGGAGACGAAAAATAAAGTTAAACTAACTAAAAACTAATCGGAAGAATCGAGTAGGAAAAAAGGATTATGTTGATTTATACCCTTTATACCATTCAGTGATTGTCAACCTTCATTTAATAAAGGAAAAAATTGAATTAAATATTTTATACCAAAGATTAATGCTAAATTTCTGACTTTAATCTTTTTTTACGAATGGATTTTATCAAAGACTAAATGACATGGATTTAAATCCTTTATACCAATCGATAGAGAATTTTTTTCTGAGTCTGACTATGTACTTAACTCAAAATCGACATTTTTGGACTTAAATCCTTTTTACTTATCAGTACAGATATATACACGTAAGTCGACACTTGAATGCCAAACATGTATATATATATATATAAAACTCTGCTCGCATATTAATTTGCATACAACTAAAATTATTTAATTAAGATTTTATTGTTTATTGTTTTAAATCTGAAAACATTAAAAGAGTTTACATGACGTTGTTTTAACTAATTCTTCACTTCTCTGATAACACTGTAGTTGTTATATACCAGATTTTTTTTTTTTTTTTTTTAATGATTAATGTGTACTTTTCTAATGTCACTATTTTTACTTGATAGTGACACTGGTAGATGAGTATAAAATGGCGGACTCCAGTAATTCTCATGCTTTAACTAACTTTCATAGTTGAATAAATTTCTTACAAACACAGTAATCAGAAAAATTACAGGCCTCTGTCTTCTTAGTCCTATATTTATCTGGTACAAAAAATTAAAATTGCAAGTTTAAGAATAATTTCCAACCGTAAATCTTGGAAATACTTTTTAATATACTTCTATTAATCTAAAAGTAGTCAATGTTGTTATATACTTCGAATTTCTGCACATCTAGTCATTCATATAATCCAGAATAATTAATCAACCTCATTAAAAATAATTTGTACTTTAATGATTTCAATTACATAATTTTTCTCTCGGAGTAACAAATTTTCCTAGGATTGAAGATGAAGCCAAAAAGAAAAATCGCAAGCATCCAGGAGTTGTAATTAGTTTTTATATTTTCATAAATATGCTAAGTATATTTAATTAGAAACATTAGAGACTTCAGTTTTGTCTCTGTCCCTACTTTAATGTAACACTGGTAAAGACAATTATAATTATGAATTTTACAATAATTCATAACCGTAAAATATCTTTAAAACACACCTGCTCCAACTAAAAATATTCAAAGTTTTACTCTCATAGATTAGATTTAGACAATTTTAGAATTCATTCTAAAAATACATAATCACAAACCTTGGAAATATCTTACAATATACATTTCCTTTATCTAAAATACTTTGTAATTTATCAAGGATAATTTGTACTTTAATAATTCCGGCTACTTTACTTTTCCTCTGGGAGTGGCACATTTTCTTAAGCTTAAAGATAAATGAAAAACTAAGAAATACGGTAATTCATACTCTCTAACTAATTCTCATCTTTTCATAAACCTCTTATATATTTCTAATCAGAAAAATTACTCAGCTGTTTTCAATGAAACTGTTGCTATCTCATGCGATTCCTTCAGGCGAAAAATAATGTACTAGTAACTGGAATTAGTTCTTCTGGTTTCTGGATTCTAGTTAGTTACCTAGAATTCCCGGAAGATTTTGTTGTTTCTGAAAATTCTCTATATATGTCGCAATATCTGTTTTTACGCAAAGATAACAGCAATCGTTTCTCAATGGTTCATTAGAGATATATTAGAGATAATTATAAGTCGAGATTACAGTTTTTTAAGGTCAATGTGAATATTTTTTTTTACGAGTATAAAAAAGAAAAAATTAAATTCGTTTTAATTTAATTATTGCTCATATGTAAATTAAATTTACTATTTCAAAACGCTATAATTTTAAAACTACCCATCAGAGCGATTTGATATTTTACCAGATCAATCGTGAAGCAATGAAATTTTGTTTGGCAAAAAAAAAAAAATAATAAAATAAAAAATAAAATAAGTTTCAAAATGTGCCGTTAATTATCCGCAAAGTATTTGTTTCATGAAGTTCTTCTTTTTCTCTTTTCACTATGACTGTTTCCGCTGTAAACACGACAATTGCAGAAACCGAAAACAGACCTCCCCTTAACAATTCATAAGATTCTTAAAAACCTTTTACGTTGCTATACCTATAAACTTATTACTTGTGCTGAAACTCTTTCCAGCTGACCATCAAAACCAACAAACCAAACAAAAAAAAAAAAAAAAAAAAAAAAAAACAGTTTCTTGTGTAATGTGAACCCCAAAATACTGTATGACCTTGGAATGTTTTTTAAACAGACGAGGTTTACTTCCGTCAAAATGATGCGGTTAATACGCTTAATTGCCTCCATTCGGACTCTAAAAAAGTTCACGTGAATGTCTTCAAATACCGAAAACTTATTAAGGACTCTAAATGCTACTTAGTTGTTTAAACATATAAACAGAAGTTAAAACTTAGAAACCCAAACGGATGCCGACCTAGTGGCTTGGTCGGCAGGGCGCTGCCTCCTCAGTCTCCAGTTTCTGAATTCGAATCTCGGTGCAGGCATGGATGTTTGTGCTGTCCTATGTCTTCAACAATATTGTGTGCACGTATTTCTGTGAATTTCTGTAAAAATATGAAGCAATCGAGATGAAAGTCATTGTAACTATAGATCTCAATAAATGTCAAATAAATGTCCAAATGACCCAAACGGATGTTCATTTAAATGATGAAAATGATTTTATTGCAGATATCGAAGCGTATCTAAACAGCTTTTTTGAGCCCAGTTAAGCATACATTGTGTGTTTTGCGAAAATTAGATTCCTTTTTGATAATTCCTGTAAAAATTTCCAAAAATTGTTTATTCAGTAGTAACAAATTAGAAATTTAGAGACGAATGTTGTCATAAAATCCCTCAAGAAAAGTTTATTTTTTTACTTTGTTTGTTTGTTGTAATTGTTGTTTATTTGTGCGTATCACATATGAACTTTGTCTACAAAATTCTGAATCTTCATTTTTTAGCACCAGTCTGTCGAGTTTCTTTTTTTTTTTTTTTTTAGTTTTAATTTAACGGAATATTCTAACAAGGAACAACGGACAAATAAAAATACCGGTTTAATCTCGTTACGTACATTTTAAATTCAAAAGAGGCATATTCCTTTTTTAGAAGTTTTGACAAATTTCACACACCGTTATTTCAATATAAAATAATACAATATACACGTATGTACAAATAGGTCTAAGTATTTATTTATATTTTTATTTATTTATTTAATTTTGGTGTTTAAAATATAAAAAATTTTTAGTTTTGTTCATCATAACTTATTCCAAAGTTTTTATATTAACTCATTCTACTTTGTTTATGAATATTATTCTTCATGATTTATTAGTAAATGAATTCTAGAGCACCTAAGATAAATAAAATTGTTGGATTTCCAAAACAGTTTAAAATATTTTTTTTGAGATTTTACTCTAAATATTGTCATTAAATCCAGTTCCATGAACATAAATATTATTTGAGAGGTTTAAAAGTTTTTCTTTATTTACGTGTTTGACGTTATGAATTATGGAGACATTTTATGGCGATTATTTATTTATGTGAACCGGAGGATGAAGTTTATTTATTTATTTATTTTGCTATTAACAATATAGGTTTTATTTTATTTTATTTTATTTGTTATTGTTGTCCATCGTATAACTTATTTTGATGCTTTTTTACTAACATATTCTACATTTTTATGTATTTTATACTTCATGACTTATTAATAGCAAGAAATTAAAACTTCTTCACAAACACTTCTTCAAACACTGCCTTGGAGGCTTGCTTTTGCCTCCAAGGCAGTTGCACGTGTTTGAACCTGATGAAGAAAGGCTACGTCCTTTCGAAACCAGTTGTGCTGATTTAAAATTTATGGTGTGTGAAGAAGTTTTAATTTCTTGCTATTGACTGTACGCCAGTTTTTGAATTTATTTTTGGTCATGACTTATTAGTAAATGAATTAAAAAGCATTTAAGAGAAAACATTTTTTTTTTTTTATTATTCGGAGATAGTTTAAAATATTTTTTTATTTAGTTCTAAATACTGACATTAAATCCAGTTCCAATAACTTAAACTTTATTTGTGAGGTTCAAATGGTTCAAAAGTTACGTTATATTGTGTGTTTGACGTTATGAGTGATTGCGATTCTTCGACAAAGTATCGTCAATGCAACTTTAGGTTACCCGTAGTTTATCTATTACATAGTGTATGGTCAGTTAAAATGAAAAATGTTTTCTCATCACAAAAGTTCTCCTTTTCAGACGAATGTTTGAGATGAAACTTTTCTAAAGGATTAAAACTTTTCTAGAAATCTTAAACGGTTAAAAATTAAAAGCATCTGAAACTGATAGTTACTTTTTCTTTTTCTGAAGAAGTTTAAACTTTGAAAGTTAAAATAATTTTTCAGTACATATCAGTTGAACAAGTGTATGTTAACAATGTTCTCTCTTAAAATGGAAATTTGAAATGAACTTAACTTGAAGTTCATTTTAAATTCAGTTCTCTAGTAGAAACGGAACGAGTTATTTTCAGTTTAACACGATCAATTTAATAATTTAAAATGATGTATTGAATCTTGAGTTATTTGCATCATTATAGCAAACTTGTAGTGCACTGCAAATAATAAGAATAAGAATTATAAACTTTTTTTTTTTTCTCGTCAAAAATCGATCTCGGGTTGCTTGGGTGGAAGTCAAGCACTGTACCTCTACACAAACGACTTCTTTATCACAGTTGGTTTGTTGGCTTTTTTTAATCATTCTTAAACGAAATAAATATTGTAGCTTACCAATTTTTACATTATTTATCAAAAGAAAAAAAAAAAAAAAGTGGGAACCCCAAAAACCTTTTTAAATTTTTATTAATAATTTTTTTTGAAAAATATTACATATACTAATTTTTAATGAGTAAAATAAAGAAAAACGATGTTTATATAATTTAATGAATTGGCAAATTAAATAGATGCATTATTTTTGCTGTTACACTTTATATATTTATTGGAAAAAACATTTTATTTTCTTTGGTATTCATCAAAAATGCTAATATTTAAAGGAAAAAAAATGTCATCTTATGAGTATGGTGTTTAAAATGTTTATTATATTTATCAAAGTAGCTATTATTTTTTACAATTAAAATGTCTATACATTAAATTTATTCAATATATTTTTATTTTTTCTTACAAAAACTATAAATGTGTAAGTCTTAAACTTATTGTTTATAATATAGAAGATATAGTAAAAAAAAGTAGGCAACAAAATTACAGTAAAAAACATAAAAAAAAAAAAAAAAAAAAAAAAAAAAAAAGGTAAATCGTAAATGTATTGCTAGCAGAAACAATTCATGTTTTGATGTTTTGATAAAGTATTGTTAACTGAAACTGAGATTCAAAGAAACTATTAATTGTTGTACACAAGAAAATATAATTGACGAACAAAATATTGGCGAACGGTAATAGAGAAGGCGACAAAACCACAACAAACACCTGTTTTTTTTTTTTTTTTAAACCAGAAAATGTAAATCTAATGTTAACAGAAACAAGTCAAGTGTTCTTTAAATATTATTAATTCAAGTTGCAATACAAAGCAATTATTACTTATGAAGCAAAAGATATGGTCAATAGAAAAGGTAGGATATTACAGCAAAAAAATTATTTTTATTTTTATCAGTAAATCTATTGTTATCTGGCCACAAAAAATAGTCATCTGCAAAAATATTTACATCAACGACTATAAAAAGAAATTTATTGGAATTGCATTTAAGGGTTTTCAATACTAACAATTTTTAAATAGAAATATGAATTTAATTTGTGTATTTGTCTGACCGTCTGTCGATATGCCTATCTATCCGTCCGATCTGTCTATCTATCTGGCCATCTTTTGGCCCTTATGTAAGAAGTTATTCGGATTGGCATTAATTGGTAGAGTTGGTAGATGTCCTCCTGCGAGATATCGTGCCAAATTCTATCCAATTGGTGCGTTAGATTGTCAAAATCAAGAACTGGTTATAGGACCCTTTTCATCATGCTCCGAACATCCTCAGTGGTAGAGAGATCCGGCGACTTTGCTGGCCAAAATAATGTTAAACAATGTTACGAATAAATGTTATAATGTTAATAATGTTAGGAAGAAAAAAAGCAGGAGAAATTATCTTCGTACGTAGGCGGGCATTATCATGTTGAAATATACGCTCAAAATTTAGTGATATGAAAAACAACAAAACGGGACGTAGAATTTCGTCGACGCAACATTGTGCTTAAAGATGCTGCGGATGGCAACCAAAGGAGTCCGGCAATGAAATGAAATGACACCCAAGACCATCACTCCTGATTGCCGGGCCGTACGGCTGGTGACAGACAGGTTGGAATACCCCTTTTTTTCGGGGCGTCTCCAGAGGTGTCTTCGCTGGTCATCGGGGCTCAAATTGTAGTGGGACTCATCACAGAAGACAATTATACTCCATTCAGTGATATTCCAGATCGAACGTGCCCGATATCTCTGAAATCGGGCTTGTCAGTGTACAAAATTTAATAGCAGTCGTTACAGGGGCTCCGTGAACTCAATCCCATTTCCCTGAGCCACCTATTAATGGTATTTGAAGTCACTAAAGTACTACGTGCACGTAGGATTGATAATAATGACGAATTTGGGGTTTTGACTAACTCTCTGACGATTGAACGGTTCTAACATTCTGTCGAAACCTGTATGCATGTCAATTTGTGTCAAATTTCATTAATCCTTCTTAGTGCGTCGTTTTTTTTTTTTTTTTTTTTTTTTTTTTTTTTTGTTCTCGAGTGTATTTTATGCATACAGTTTCCAAATCATTACGTTCTATGAAAAGCATTTCTATAAACTATATTTTTAATGCCTTTTTTTACAGAAATCTTAATAAAATCGAAATATGTTATTCACTTTCACTATTGGATGCACCGAAAATGGTGTAAATACTACCACTGATCTGTGTACAGGGACATTCGAATGCTTTCGAAAACATTGCATTATATGAGAAGTGTTTCTATAAACCATATTTTAATAATTTTGTTTCGCCTGAATCTTACTGAAATTGAAAAGTTATGCATATTAAGAAAAGGATGGTTTCTACAGAATACAGGATAATTCGCATTAATATTTACAGGACAAAACATTCAGTTACATTAAGGGATCTTATTGGAAATTTGCTGAAACTGCATTTTCCTTTACATTAAGCGTTTTAACAATTTGTAACAATTTTAAGTGTGAATATGATTTCAATTTGTGTATACACCTCTCCTACTGTCCATTAGTCTATAAGTCCGTCTGCCCACCCCCAGCGTCTGTAAATATTTTCAGAATTTTTAAAAAATGGTATATATTAGTCACGTTCACTATGGAATGTTTCCCATGTAAAATGGTATTAATATCTCCTATACGACAGGTTTGTGTGCAAGAACCCCCCCCCCCCCAAAAAAAAAAAAAAAAAAAAAAAAAAAAAAAAACAAGATTATCGTGTTGTAGAACAGACATTTTAATAAATCACATTTAAATAACATTATATGCTTAAAATCATAAAAAAAAAATAAAAAATTAACAATTATTGTTAATAGGCTAAAATAATGTTTTGTATAGAATATGATATGTTTAACCTTCGGATTTACAGGGTTACTCTGAGATATTCATAAACATTAGGTATACATTTTTTTTCCCTTTTAAGCATTTAAAAAAAATTTCAACAATGCTTAAGAGTAATTATGAATTCAGTTAGTTTGCTACATGCCTTTCAGACCTTTCTAAGTACATTTGGAAAGTGTTGATAATAAATACACACCGCATGACTTTTCGTTCTTGAAAAAAAAAAGTTAAGTCATAAATCAATTGTTAGCAGAAACAACTCAAGATTTGATAAAATATTAATAACTCATTTTAAATACAAAGACACTATTTCTCTCAAAAACTGGAATTTTTTAAGAAAAATATTTTGACAGAAATGTTTTGTTTTGTTTGATTTTTTTTCTTTAGTACGGAGGACTATTAGTCTCAATATACGGATTTTTACGATAGATATTTATCGGTTTACGATAGATATTTATCGAAATCGAAAATTTATCGTAAATATAATTGAATAGTTTGAAAGCGATGTTATAATTTGAATAATAATAATAACATACTAAATATCATACTGCATATCCTCCATACTAAACTAAATTCTGCTTTTGACAAAATTTCATGATTTTTTTCTTTTTTTCAATAATAATCTGTATAAACGGACAGTATCGAAAAATTCTTTTTTTTTTTTTTTTTTTTCAGACAAAAGAGTATACAATATACATAAAATAACATAAAATTCTTAAATATTTTCTTAAATGTATGTATATATATACATATACACTGGGTTTCAAAATGAAATCAACACTAGGTTTTCCAAGCATAAAAGAGATAATAATACAAAAAAAAAAAAAAACTTAATATTTATCACTGTTAGAAATAAAACAAATAGTTCGAAAGTTCTACCTGTTTTTGGATATGCAAATTTGCAATAGAATCGACGTCACACATGGCATTGTAATGACGCAAATCGTCGCCCAATCAAAACGTGTGGATGTCAAGATCAGGCTAATAGGAGTAGACGGCCATCACACATTGGAGACGATGATATTGACCAAGCCATAAGAAACGAACCGAACCCAACCGTGCAAAAATTAGCAGAAACCTTCAGCATACACCGGACAACGGTAAAGAGTTGGCTGGTTCAGTTGGGTTTTACGAGAAAGTTGGATCGTTGGTTTCCACATAACCTGACAGCTAATCAACACCGAATCGCCCCCTGTGTTTCCTTGCTTTCCCGGTACAAATATAACCCATTCTTGACACGAATTGTGACAGGACAGGAGATGAGAAGTGGGTTATGTACCATAACGTAAAGCGTCGTAAGACTTTGTATCGCCCTTCCCATCCGCCTGCGTAAACTTTGAAAGCTGAACTTCATCCCAAGAAAGTGTTATTGAGTGTGTGGTGGGATGTGCAGTGAATAATTCACTGGAAGGTCCTGCTACTTAACCAAATCATTAATGCTACCTTCTACAGTCTACAGTTAGACATGCTGCATTTATATTTTTCAGCAAAGCGGCCAGGTCACATCAATCGTCGCGGTGTTATCCTTCATCATGATAACGTTAGATCACATGCTGCTGTCATCACTCGGCAAAAGTTACTGGACTTTGGTTGGGAGGTTTTACCCCACCCTCCCTATTCTCCTAACTTAGCACCAACTGACTATCGCTTATTTAGTGAGTTGAACAATTCCTTCAGTCAGAAAATCTTTGGTGATCATGATGCTGGGAAAACTTTTTTACTCGAAACCGCCGAAATTTTATCGCCGTCGGTTTCATCTCCTACCAGAAAAATGGCAAGAGGACATAAATAGCAATGTGGATTGTGCACAATAATAGGTACTGTTCGTTTTGGGTTTATTTGCTTTCTTTTATGGATAATAAAAATGAGTAGAACTTTTGCACTCACCCAATATAATTCAAACAGGTATATTTATATAAAGAAGTTGCATTTTTCTTTTTTGATGTGTACATAATGATAAGAACACGGACCAAAAATGTGGATTAGTAGCCAGTGTATGCACCAGATAATCCTATGAATGCAGCAAAAACGCGGTTGAGCATAGAATGGACCAAGCTTTTTAATGCATTTTAGTCTTTTTTTTTTTTTTTTTTTTTTTTTTTTGAGTGGGGAATAATAGAAGCTTCTAATTCTAAAATTGTGGCATATTGCTTTCCATTTGCATAAGCTACTCTAACCAGTAGACTTTAAACGCTTACTATCGGGTTTAAATATAGAGAAATAGACAGACAATAAATTACTTGCATACAATTGTTTAGTAACCATTCCCGAGTGCTATTTTCCGTGTGAATGGATGCATTGTCTGTTGGGACATCCAGAAAAGTACGCAAATTTTCTTGGCTACAGACAATAATTTTTTTTAAAGTACATATTGGTACATTATTGCATTTATTCTAACAGAGAGAAAAGTAATGTCGACTTTCTCACGAAATTAAATGCAGCCCGTACGTTGAGTGAACCTCCACTTTGCTGCCATTATGAAAATGTGTCAGGTTCTTTGTGC
Source organism: Salticus scenicus (assembly GCA_963930645.1). Lineage (NCBI taxonomy): Eukaryota > Metazoa > Arthropoda > Arachnida > Araneae > Salticidae > Salticus > Salticus scenicus. Next base: position 178,799,530 of record OZ005661.1, read on the forward strand.
AGATCGTGCCAATAATTAAAACAACCACCAAGACCATCTAAATTGAATTTTTTTCATCGGAAAATATTATACTTTCATATTCTAACTTTAGGGCATGTGAACATTCGCTCAATCTAGGTGATTCTGCTGGTGCTCTTTAGACACACGTCGTTGGGATTTTCTTTCTTCTACTTCAGCACTTTAGAACTATTGACTATTCTGGACAAAGTATTTTTTGACATTGCTATCGCTGGATCTCTTGTGAGTTCGCTTAATGGTGTTTCTCCTATCAGTCATTCGGACCGCGGTAGCCCAGTCGGTAGAGCGCCGGCCTCGTAATTGGAAGATTGCGGGTTCAGTACTCGAGCCAGCAAAAGACCGTCGCGTGCACTAATGGTGGCTGATGCACGTAAAATCTGTCGTGGCCGTATTGTCCACCATGTTCCCATCAAAAATTATACCTCTGGGGGTCACCGAAGCGGGAGAGCCATCTCTTCCATGGAGGATCAAAATTGTGATAGCATGTCTCCGGACCACCTCTAGGGGTGTGTCCCAGACCGTCGCCAATTGCCCATCTACGCAGCACCAGTGCGATGTAAAACCCAACCAACCAACCAACCTATCAGTCATTCTTTTTATAATGTCTCTTTTCCCCTTTTCCGATAGCTTTGGCGGACATCCCGGAGATTTCATTGTACTACAATCTTGTTTTAATTAAAGAAAATTCAATAATGCACCTTTGGTTCTTTTCAATTTTTTTCTGACTAGCTATTGCTGAAATTCTTTGACATAAAAAGCCACAATTTTACTTTTCTCATACATGGTTAAGGCGCTTTTACGACCCATACTCCTAGGACATAGTTTAAGGATTCGTTTGAAAGTTTTAAGCTTACCATGCACATTTACATTTCTAAACTAATTTGAATATCTCGGTATCTTCTTCATAATTGATGTTCCTAAACAGTTTATATGCTCGTATAGTGGTGGTAATTTTGATCAGTTATTAAAACTAGTAAGAACTACAACGTCAGAAACGCAAAAGAAAAATATTTGGGAAGCAAACTAACTTTGCTTCCTAAATATTTTTCTTTGGCGTTTATGACGCTGTAGTTTTTACTGGTTTTAATAATCTAGCGCCAACTCTCCTTTTAATAATTTTGATCAGTGTTCATATCATTTTGCAACACCATTTTTTACGATAATTTATATTTTAAGTAAATATAAAGTTTTATATTTATTTTATTATTTTGTATTAGATGAGAGTGTCGTTCTTGTTTCCAGAATTGCGTTTCATGATAATTACTTATGAATTTTTCTCTTAATATTGCAAAATCATTAGGTGTTCATATCATTTTGCAACCCAGTGTATATATATATGATATTTTGTTAAAATTATTAATAAACACTTAACTAAATAAAAGTTTGTTTATTTTAATTCATTATTTATAAAAAATAATTCATAAGCTACTTTACAAATATATCTTCAAGTGGTTTTTGATAAGTGAATAATTTTCAAAAACAAGTACTTAAACTACAGCATTATATTCTATTTAGCTGTATCACTATTAAATGTTATTTGTATTAAGCTATATATTTGAATTCTAAAAGTATATTTATTTTATAAAATATCAAATTTATAGGTAGCAATACCTTATATGTATTAAATGAATGTATTTATTCTATAAAATCGACGCCCTACGGATATATTATTTATAAATTACTCTTTCAATAGAAAAATATCCACAAGCCATTACTTTAAGGTTTTAATTGGATATTTAAAATTGAATTACTCCTAACTGACCATATAAACATCATTCATAAAATAAAGCATCCCAATAAAGTTTTTAATAAGTGTAGTACACTTTAAATATTCAAAATAACGCAATTACGTTTATTAAAAATAAGTTATTTTTTAAGTTAGTTACTCTTAAATATAAATTTCGACTCAATATAAGTTCGAGTCATAATATATAAATTACGTAAACTTATAAATTTACGCGGCGTTGTAAAAATGAAACGTGCCGTATTTTGTTGGATTGATTCACATAATTATTAAGAAATTTTGATCATATCTTTCTAACCAAATTATGCATAATTGACTACCAAAGTGTGATTATATTTGAGCTTAAACTCCTGAGATTTAAACTTCATAAAGTAACGAGAATTCTGAAGGTATATAGAAGTAGTTAAGGAAAGGATAGGGGATTTGCTAAGGATATGATCATTTTTTAATATCACATTTTATGAAAAATTACTTCGCTGATTACACACGTCGACATAAAAATTTTGATTTTATAATTTTGGCTAATTTTTATGATTTTTCATGTGCTGAAACCGAAAAAGGAACCAGTTTTTCTCTATCACGTAAAGATTTTTGTCAATACAGGGTGCCTACCGATATAATTTCTTCCATTACTCTTCCACCAGTATGATTATAAGGTAAGTTTCATAGTATGTTTCCATGATTAATTAATCATGGATACCTATTTTTGTAATAGCACTGCTCTAATACGACGTAAAACCATACCAACCAACCAACCAAGCTACTGTTACGATGGTGTATATAAGAAATTGTGTCGGTAAATACCCTGTATTGACAAAAATCTATACGTGATAGAGAAAAATTGGCTGCATTTTCGTTTTCAGCACATAAAAAAACATAACGATCAACTAAAATCATCAAATCAAATTTTGTCAACTTCATTTTTGTCTACCTGTGTTATATGCCATAAAGAATAAGTTTGTAGAAACCGTGCGTTTTATTCTATAATTCATAAACTTCACTAATTATGAGTCCATAAAGTAAACTGTTACAAACAAAATGGTTCATTTCACCAGAAAAATGGTACCAATTTAGCTGCATCCAATATTTTGGAGCTAAATTTCACCATTTAAATAATGTTTACTGCTGCTGAGGCACTATTAAAATGGTGAAAATTAGCAACAAAATGTTGGTTGGTGCTAAAATGGAAGTTTTTCTGGAGAAACGTACAATTTTATTTTAAATAGTGTTAGCTTCTAATACGATAATATTAAAATGGGGGAAATTAACACCAAAATATTGACTGAATCAAAACTGGAATCAATTTTCTGGTGAAACATACCATGCAAATAATGGAATCATTAAAAAAAAAAAAAAAATCCTAATTTTTTTTTTTTTTAATTCGTCTATTAAAAAGTGTTTTCTGCGCAAGAAAAATATTAAGTAATATGTTGAAGAAAAATCAAGAAAAAATAACTTCTACTTATAAAACTCCAAAAAATTAAAGAAAAAATGTAGATAACTATTTCTTTATAATTGAGTCATTGGTTAAAAGACAGGCTATGTGCTTCTATATATAAGATTGAATCCGCATTCCACGGATGATATATGAAGCAATACAATTGAAGACATTGTGGGAGAATAGCCAATAAGAAATTGAGAAACCATTTCGAAGGAAAATATAAAAAATGATTAAAATAGTGGAGAATAAAAAACTAATATATTGAATAAAATATTTCCAATTGTATGAAAAAAGGGGGTACTGCGATGTAATAGTTTCTGATCTTTTTAAATTTCTTAAAGATTAAAAAAAAAAAAAAAAAAAAAAAAAAATGAAATGAAATGAAAAAAAAAAAAAAAAAAAAGTAGGCCTAAATTTATACGTGAATTTGTTTTCTTTGATATTTAAACACACACACACATATATATATATATATAACAGTACTGTTAATCGGTCCTTTTCCGGTACTACATTTGTCTGATTGTTTGTAGTTTAACATTTAATCAACACAATCTTAAAATGTCTCTATAGTGACCTTTTCTCAATTCACTCTAGGCAAATTTCCTAATACCTCTTTCAGTTTTATTGTTTAATTGACATTGACAGCATAAGTAGTAGATTGGGGTTTGGTCGGCTAAAGATTATCACTGGGAAAACCATATGTTCTCGAATTTTGAGGATAATCCGCATTTAATTTCTTTCATTCTCTCTCTCTCTCTCTCTCTCTCTCTCTTTAAGTTTCAAAAAATTGTAGCAATGAAATTGTTAATCATGGTTATTAACTTATCGTTCCTCATTAACTTATGTTAACCCGGCAGAACGGGCACCGTGAAACGTAACATGAGGACGGGCATGGGGTGTCAGCGCACCTCAAACATATTAAATAACATAAATACGAAGAAAAACCTTTAGAATTCAATCTGTTAATGAAATTCATGATTATTACACTCTTTCTCGTGAAAATAAATAACTGAAATGTTCAATTATCGTTAACTTTAAAAATTAATAGAAAATAAATTAAAGCATTTTCCTGCTTGTTCGAAAAACTTAGTTTTTCCCATGTGGCGCACTTAATTATTTCCTTTACAATATTTATTATAATAAAAACGATACATTACTGTGGATAAGAATACTGAGACATTAATTTTCCTAATAATTAGGGTGTACAGGGATCAGAAACTTTAGATTTTTTGCAGTTTTTACATATAGCTTCAATTTCTAAATGCTAAATAAAAATGAAAAAGTGTCTGAATTTGCAGTTTTCCTAAGCTCCGCACGGAGAATGATCTTGGAGGCAGGTACTGAAGGACCCGATTACTTCTGTTTATAGCGAGAGACAGTAGATAAATATTTCCGGGCATGGGGTGTCAAAACACTCCGCGCCCGTCCTGCCGGATTAAAAATGTACCCCGCAATTAGGTAATGCCAATTTTAAGCGTTTTTTTAATATCAAAGTATTCTAATATGGTCATCATATCGTATACGTAAAATTCGTCGTAACTTCTATGTCTTTAATATTTTATAGAATTAATAACTCTCAGAGTTCTGAAAGAAGGGAGGTTCTTCCCTTTTTAGAACATCAAAACTGGGATAACATGTCTCCGAACCATCCTAGGGCTCATCCTAGACCGTCGCCAACCACCAGTTGCGAGTAAATTAATAAATAACGCTACCAATCTTAATTAAATTTGCAAGTGGCACAACCTGATTTATCTTTAAAATACCCAAATTCTGCAAGTATTTATTGTTACGTTACATTAATAACAGTTATATGAATATACGTTACAAATTCTAATAGTTATATATATATATATATATGTATATATATATACGTTATATTAATAACAAACAAATAAAAAAAAGAGTCGCTGAAGAACCCGTTTTATTTTTTTTATTTATTTATTTTTTTTTTTTTTTATTCGGGAGACCTCAAACTTGTGAATATAACAAAAAATGAGTTTCAAAAGTATGACCAAAAAAACAATACTTTCTTTATCCTACGTGGGTAAGTAACTAGTTTGCTATTAAATAGGCATACCAAAAACGAGAAGGCACATATTTAAATTAAGTGCATATCTTAAACAAACATAACATAAAAAGTTTAGTTTCCGTATAATCAATAAATTTTTATAAATTATCTCTACAAAAAGAGTTAAGTTAAAACACGTGTCATTTGTTATTTAGGTTAAAAACACTTTAAAACCCGTAAAATAAAACTTTATTTAAAAGATTATAAAATATTATCCGAAGCTTTTTGCTTTGAAATACTAAAGCGGCATCAGGGATTTTTATTACTCGTTTTCAATGAGCAGTTTTTTAAAAATTTTTAATCGTACGAATAACGAATTCAAATCGAAAAGCTTCGGACAATGCTTTAAAATCTCTTTAAAAGGGTTTAATTTTAAGTGTTTTAAAGTGTTTTTAATCTAAAAAATAATTTTTTACTTTCCAAGAAAGTTTAAAAATGTTTAAGACTTCGGCTTGTCTGTCTGAAATCGCTGTAATTCCCGTTAATATTCACGGAATTCCTATAAGCCAATATATAATATTCGTGTTTACTACGGTATGTTACTTATTATACATGAAGTAAACACCACTACTGGTTTGTATACAGGGACACTCTAAAGAATTTTAAATCATTGCAATCTATGAGAGGTATTTCTACAAACCATATTTTAATAATTTTTTCCTCCAGAAATCATAATGCAATCGACATTCGTTATTTATACGATTAAAAAACAGTTTCTATACCAGGGCACGTTTCCGCTTGCCAGCTCGCCAATGGCGAGTGAAATTGTTACTGTGACGAATAGAAATTTGGTCTAGTTATAGACTGAATTCTTACACTTCAGTAACAGAAAAAATTCTTTTTATAGATTTAAATATGACAAAACCTTGCCATCTTATAACCTCATATTTAACCTCTCCTTTAACTTTTCTCGGAACGCCAAGTCTGTAGTGCGCTGCCCGACGATCGCCCTAATAAAGAATTGCCTATGGGATATTGGCGCATAAAAATGAGCCCGAGCCCTTTCAAAGATAATGCCTGTGTTTATTAATGATCAAAAAACAGTTTACATTTTCCAGAGTTTCACTGAAACGCTGAGAATTGGCTCTTCTAATGATTTGTAAGCAACGATTTTATCGAAAAAGTTAATCCAAAATGGCTGTTTCATATGACAATAATGGACAAGTTATACACATCGACATTCCGTTACAAAGATAAAATGGACGAAAAAGAAGTTTCTCGTGTAAAAAAGTTAAATAAATAAATATATAGGTAAATAAGGAAGCTTTATCTTTCATAATAAAAATGTTTTCACAGGATATTGTTTGACAAATAATTTTTTTTTCCTTCTTTTTTTCTTTACTGACTCTTTGCATTTATGTTTTTAGATATTATAATCTTTTTCAAATCTCTAATACAATACATTAATGATTTTTAATTATAGATGATTCTGAGACATGATGATATACGACACACTTCTAATATTTTAATATTAGACGTATTTGTAAAAGGATTTCAAATCGTTAGGAAAAAATAACAAGCCCAAAATGTGGAAAAAAAAAAAAAAAAAAAAAAAAAAAAAACAGAAAAAGAAAAAGAAGAAAAAAGAAAAAACATGAGCATGACAACTCTATTTGTGGCGAGTAAAACTTTTTTTCGGCAAGTGTAATCCGAGTTTAAATTTTTTGCCCTGTTCTATACAATATAATCTATTTAGCATTAATATTTATAGGGCTACGCTAAAAAATTCATATACATTAAGGATTACAATTGTAAACTGTGAGTATTCCATTTACGATTGTGTTATCTTTAGTAAAACTTTTCAACAATATTTAAGAACGATTATAATTCAATTAGTTAAACTGATGGTGAATGCACAAACTGAAAATAAATATTTCTTCTTCATAAAATTAATTTTAGTTGTAAATAAACATTATAATATATTATAATGTTACATTCATTAAAAAAAAAAAAAAAAAAAAAATATTACAAATAATCAAAAAATAGTCAAAAAATGTCATGCAGATACAAATTTTTAATGGAGTTGGTAGAAATACTGATGTGGTCTATATATATATATAGAGAGAGAGAGAGTTTTAAGCAAATAGGTTCATAAATATCATTTTTTATGTGAATTTTTCAATTGGCCAGTATTTGGAAACAAGATTGCCAATCAAGTTAGCAATTAAACATATCAAATGCATTTGTGAGATAAATCTATTCTACAAATTTAGTTCGAATTAATCCAGTATTTCCAAAAAAAAAAAAAAAAAAAAAAAAAAAAATGTTACTTACCTATATTAAATGGCCTCCACGTGGATCAAAACATCGAAGCAAGTTATTCAGTGAACTTATCCAAGATATTTTTAAGATAAGTTTACTGTCCAACTTTGGTTTGAATAAATTCAGTATTTTAAAAGTTATCATGATAACAAATTTTCAAGTGACAGCGTCCAAGTGGCCGCAACTTAGAAACAAACTTGCGGAGCAACTTGACCACCGAAATCATTTAAGATATTTGAATAAAGTCCACTGTACAACTTTTCTTCGAACTAGTCAAGTATTTCAAAAGTTATCACAATAACAAATTGTCAAGTGGCCACCACTTGGAAACAATATGGCGGAACAAGTTGCTCAGCGAACTCATCCAATATATATTTGAAGCATAAGTTCGCTGTCCAACTTTGGTTTTAATTAATTTAATATTTCAAAAGTTATCGCGATAAGCAATTTTCAAGTGACAGCATGATTTTAAGTGGCCGCAACTTGGAAACAAAATGACAGGTCAACTTGCCCAGTAAATCGTCCAAGATAATTGTATGATAAATTCACTGTCCAACTATGGTTCGAACTAATTCAGTATTTAAAAGTTATCGTGATAAGACAATTTCAAGCGGCACCGTGATTTCAAGTCTCCGCCACTTCACCAAAGGGGTAGAGTGAGATATTCAGTGAACTTACCTAAGATAGTTTAATTTTAAGTTCATTGAGCAAAGTTGATTACAATCGATTCCGTATTACAAAAGTTATCATAATGACAAATTTTCAAGTGCTCATCACTTAGAAATAAAAAGGTACAGCAAGTTGCCTAGCGAAATTATCCATGATATTTAAATAGTAAGTTCACTATCCATCTTTGATTTGAATCCGTTTAGTATTTCAAAAGTTATCGTGAAGGCCCACTTTCAGGTGGCAGCTTGATTTCAAGTGGTCACAACTTGGAAACAAAATGATAAAACAATTGCTCAGTGAACTCATCCAAGATATTTGCATGATAAGATCCCTTGTTCAGCTTTGATTCAAATTGATTCAGTATTTCAAAAGTTATAATGATAAATTTTTAAATGACAGCCATTTTTTTTTTCAAGTGGCCCCGTTTAATTTAGGATATCCACCACTTTGTTAAAAATGACGAATAAAGTTTATTAATAAACTTGGTTGTGATCTTTATATGATCTATGTATACATCAAAGTTCAAGCAAGTCTGGCCTTAAATACGCTTTTAACAATGTGGATTTGAAATTTTCAAGTGGCCGCCACTTGAAAACAAAATGGCAATGCAACATTGAAAACAAACTCATCCAAGACATCTGTGAGATAATTTCGCTGTCCAAATTTGGTTCGATTTGGAGTATTATTTCCGAAGTTTTCGTGATGACAAAATTTCCATTATATAGAGATAGATAGATAGATAAAAGATGGGATAGCAATAGGTCGATTTCTAAAGAAATCAACATTGAAAAAAAAAAAAAAAATCTTTTTGGACGTACGGATGAATACACATTTTACATTAAACGTTACTTCGAATAATTAAACATTTTATAAACGCATGTTTCAAAATATTTTGTTAAATGAACTTTTTCTGTAGTATTAATAATATAACCAACAAAGGATTAAAATTTATTAGCATCAAAAATTAGAGTAAATTAACTTACATATTTTCATTAGATAATCAACTCTCTCCAAAATTAATTTTCTGCGTTTAAATATTGGTGATGTAATTACCATTTTAATCTAATACCATATTATTTAATAAATTAATAATAAAAATCAACCCAAATCTCTAATAAAAATATCTTCTACAACTATATAAGATATAATTTTATAGTTATATCATTTAAATAATTTACTGAGCATATCATAAAAAACTCAAGCGAATAAACAACTTCATAAACCTGCTATAACATTATAAAAATAAGTATTCATAATTACATCATTATTAAAGGCAGAAAAAAAAGCTGTTTTCAAGGATATATTGTTCCACAATCTTTTTTCACACCTACAAAGTGCCAAAAAGTATTACTTCTTCAACACCTACATACAAAAAATATTATTGATCGATATACAAAGAAAAGAAGAAGAAGAAAAAAAAGTTAGCGTCAGCATATTCTAAGTATTTATCTTTCAGGTACTACACTATTTTTTCCACATACTTTTTTTTTTTTTTTTTTTTTTTTTTTTTTTTTATGAATACTTGTATAAAAGAGTTGAGACCGGGTAAAAAAGGAAGTTTTTTTTTTTTTTTAAACACAAGAAAGTGTTGTTTATGTCTGATATTTTTTCTTCTTTTAGAATTAATATTTAAAGAAAACGAAAAATTATTCATGTAGTATACAACTATAAATATTTGATATTAAGTTGAATGGATGATAGTTTTGTATTGAGTTTATTCACTTATACATACGAAGAAAGTATTGGATTTGTAAAAATTCCGGTTTCTGATGGATTTACACGTTTTAAAATGAATTTAACATAACTTAATCATATTAAAAATGTCTATCTGTATGACTATTCTACCAAATTTTGGATAATGCACTTTGCAAAGTAATAAACGAATTCTACGAAATTTTATACATATTTGGACTTCGATATAAATTAGAGATGATGAAAATTTGGCGTCAGGAGATTGATGCTACTATGCTGCGATATCTCCTATTTACCGTAAGAATATATCTCAGTTTCTGTCGTGTATAAATGCACAACATAGTATACATGAGGGCGGTTATGAAAACTATGAATATTTAATTTAAGTGCATATCGACCGTTAGGGCTACTAGATTACAGTTTTCCTCCTGTAAGGGAAATCTATATATCAGCTTCTATATAGCATCCAAGTGCACGACTGTGTGAGATGGCCAGAATGAGAAATATACTGATTTCATTTTAGTGCATATCGGCTGACAAATGACGCTGCTATTACTCATGTTTTGCAAGTTTCTAATTGGCTGTATCTCAATATCTATTGGTTAAAATCATACCAAATTGAATATGAAACCTTTTTATTGTGATAAGTTTTGCTGATATTTTTTTTTTTTTTTTTTAACACATTAACTAATAGACTGCGCTTTCATATAGAACGACATAGAAGAAAGTTTTGTGGTGGTTACAGCTTACTAGTTTCATGTAAGTTATCTTTTAGCTCAGAATGTTTATGTTTATTTCAATCTAAAATAATAATAAAATTAACAATAATAATAATAATAATAATAATAATAAACGCTATTTTCGAAAACAGTTTATTAGGAAATGGGATCAACAATAAATTCACTATTAAATAATACATGCACAAAAATGAATGAAATATAATGATTTATTTGTTTACATTTTCACTTTCTCTTATCCGTTTATATGGTAGAGAAAGTGTTGTTTTTTTGTGAAATTTTCGAAATTGAATTTTGGATATTACACGTTTTGAGGCCCCCTGAATCCGATAATCATGTTTTTAGCGGTTGGTCTGTGTGTATGTGTGTGTGAGTGTCTACGTGTCTGTCTGTTATCAGCATATCTCAAGAACAAATAACTAATAGCAGAAAGTCAAAAATTGTTATTTTAAATATGTATCATACAAAGATGCTACCCTAAACTTTTCATTGAGATCAAGAAAAGAGTTCGTATACAGGGTTATCCAAGAGAATTTAAAAACATTATGCCTATCGGGGAATTTCTGGTAAGTACAGTGTGACATTAATGGGCCGACTTAAGCAAAACCGAATGAACAAAAATTTATACATGCATAAAAGCATATTTCATGTAGATCGTAGTATGGAAATCATTTATCATTCGTTTACAGGGCTACCCAAAGTATTTGGATATATTGGGGCTATACTTGGAAATTGCATGAATCGTAATTGTGTTAGATGTCGTTATTTTGTGTTAGATGTTTTTCAACTAAGACTAAATTTAAGTACCGAATATTGTTTCTAGACAATTAAACAGGGCTACCCAAAATTAAGCTAAACGTTCTTTTCTATACAATGTAATTGGATGAAGTGCTTTGCTGCATTTTACTTTGTGGCCGAACACTGCTCAAGAAGCAAAATTAATTTTTCGTACCGTACTGTAAACAAAGTATTTTCAATCATTTATTCTCAACTTTTGTTTTTTGAATAATATCACATTTTGAGGTCTCCTGATTACGAAAGTCCAATATTTAGCGACTGACCTGTATATATGTATTTAATCAGCATAACTTAAAAACAGATAACTGCAAGAAATTCAAATGTGATATGTTGAAGTTCGTGTTAGACTGCCACTTAAAAATTAGATCAAGATTGGCATGTTTGAAGGCAAATTAATAACAGCTTTGATTATTATTATTATTATTATTATTATTATTATTCAATTGTATGCACTACAAGTGAGCGGGGGATTGAGGGGGACGGTAGCCCCTCCCCCTCACACACATACACCGAGTTACTTGTCAAATAAAATTGCTCCTAAACCTATTATAGATATTTTAAAAGAGCATTAAATTACGCTATTAATCTTAAAACATAATATGCAATCTATCTTTATTCTATTTGAAATGCAGGGTAAAAGAAAGTCGTATGAGTGACACCAGATTATTTTTACTATATTATAGTAAAGTAATTGAAAGTTATGAATAATAAATAGAAAACGAAACATTTTGGATAAATACATATATTGAAACATGACGGGTTTCTAAGAAATAAGAGAGCATATCTTGAATTTTTAAGGGAATATTATTTTTAAAAAGTGTAAATAAATAAATAAAATAAATAAATAAATAAATAATAGTACTATTCAGGTTATCTATGTTTGTCTGTGAAATTATATAAAAGTATGTTACAAGCACAGTTGTTTCAATCTTTGGATTATTTTAATATCATCATCTGCTTTAATTTATATTTATTCGTGCTGACTTATAAAACCTCAAATTTTCATAAAATCGAGATCTGGTTATTTTCCCTTCTAAAGTTTGTTAAAAAAAAGAAAAGTAGATGAAGTATAATTTTAGTTTTCCTAACAATAATATAACTCAATATTTTTTAATTACCAGAATGATAAAAGAATTAAATAAATTCTTATTATCGTTTATTTATTTATTTATTTTTTACTAATTTTAAATTTTTAATGTATATAAATTACATAGAATAATTAAACAGTAATAATTATTTGCCTTTCATCCTGGGTTTGATATTTTGTGCGAAATTTCGGCTTCACTAATACCACTGATTCTAAGTTAAATTTTTCTCTCCTTAATGAATGCCATTTTAATTGAATTCACTTACTACTTCCAAGACTGCCGTAAGTTATATTGTTAAAAAAGATCAAATTCAACTTTAGTTATCTTCGTTTACAATAACTCTGGCGCTACACCTCCTTTGGATCAAGCAGATATTATTCCAACTCCATAAAATATACCAAAACTGATAATTTTGGAAGCTGTCAACATTAAAAAATGTCGTAATACAATTAATTCTAAAGATTCAGCATTCCTACCAAAAGTTTGGTGTTTTCTTCTGCAACCAGATATTTAACTTCCATTTATCTTTTCAGTGGACTATTATTCCTAGTTGAAACGTTGCATGTTTCCTACTAGTTTTTTAAGCTATTCTACGGTTTTTTCCAACAGATGTTAAAACCAGTCCAGATTTTCCAGTTCTCATCTACTGACTTCTCCAAGCAAGTTCCTCAATAGTTCCGGGTCTCAAATGTTACCTCCTTTTACACCCAAAAATGCTCCAACTGACCAACTCCAGAATTTTCTGCTGAGAGATCAGGGCGAAAAGCTTCGAAAAATGTATTTTAATATAAATGTATTTTAATATAAATGTGTTTTAATTAAATATATATTTTTTTAATTTTATGTGTTTTTTAAAGTATCTTTTTATATATCTTGAATTATTTCTTTATTTAGTGCAAAGATCTTTTTTGCTGTATTCGTCTTAGTTTTTCTACAATAGACTTCTGACACAGTGGAGAGAATTATGAACTACCTTGTATTTTTAAAAGTGTATACACGATAATCCTTCTTCTAAAATTATTTCGCAATTTTACTTTTAACCCTTTATCTACTGACGGTACTTTAAAGTACCATTACTTTAAAAAGAGTATAAAATCGAATTTCTAGATGTAATGTCAAAGATATTTATAAGAAGGGAACATATGTACCTCCCTTTAATCTCACTACAAAGCATTAGACGATACATATAGCCACTGTTGTTCCATTAGGGATTTTATGAAGTGCACTTACTGTTTTTGCTTGATATTTTTCACGATCTTCATGTGTGTTATAATTAATTCCTATATTATTTCAAGAATATCCCACTAATCTTAGAAAAAATATAAGGAACATGAAGAGTAAATATTTCTCTACACATTTTTCCTGTCGAAATAATTTTTTCAACCTCTGTGTACCAGTGGAACACTAAAGTACGACCTCACAAAATTCTCATTAATTATTATGATGAGGTGATATGCATAATTTTTAACATACACTGCATAAAAAAAGTAGACGGACACTTCTTTACAATTTTTTTAAACCCCATCTTTGTTTAATAGGAAATGTTAATTAAAATTCTTTAACATATTTATGCTTATCAATCTTTATATTTTTAACAGACAAATAAAAATATTCAATTATTTATAATTTTAATGTAGGGAAATGCAGAAAAGAGAAAAGATGTACAATTGCACAATATATATATATATATGTTTAAGTAGACGGACGCTGGTCAAAAACTACAATTATCTAAGTGGGTGTTTCTTCGGAATACCAGTTTTGCATGTACATGTACATTTGGCATTTTGCCAATTGCTAACGTGCTTGACAAGATGGTTTTACGTAATTAAATTTCTTGGAGATGAATGTGCCATGCCACGAGGAATTCCTCTAACTGATTACCAGAAAGGACAGATTATAGCGCAGAAAAATGTTAATAAAGGAGTTAGAGAAAATTAGTAGGCTACTTCTAATAAGCAAAAGTAGCATCAGCGCTTTTCTACGTGCTCCTGAAGCCCATGACGTAAAGAAAAAGAGTGGCCGGCCAAAGAAACTTCCGCTTAGAGACCAAAGAAAAATTTTTACTGAGCTGAAAAAAAACTGAAGCATCAATTACCAGAGTTCGAATAAGCACAGGAATTACTAACGTAACTTCTCAGACAATTTATAATTGCATTAAGCAATCAGAGCTCTTTCAATATAAGAAGAGAAAACATCATCCATGCTGGAAGGACCACCACGTGACAGAACGCCTACAGTGGGCTCAAATCCTATGTGTCTTGGACTATGTCTTGGACTACATAATATGTCTTGGACTACAGAATAGATATCTGTAGTTTTTTCAGATGAGAAAAAATAAATTTAGACAGCCCAGATGGATATCAATATTATTGGCACAGTTTGGAGAAAGAAGACGAAATGTACTCTACTCAAAAAGTTGGTGGTGGTGGCGTGATGGTGTGGCTAGCTGTTGGCTATGGTGGAAGGACAAATTTAGTGTTCCTTAGTAAGAAGCAGACTCACAAAGGTTATATTGAAACACTAAGCAGTGAGCTTTTGCCATTTGCGTGTGATCTTGGAGGAGAAAACTGGATTTTCCAATAAGATGGAGCGCCAATACACACCGCTAACAATGTTAAAAAATGGTTTCATGAGAACAACTTCAATGTTTTACCCTGGCCAGCCAAGAGTCCGGATATGAATCCTGTAT
Source organism: Salticus scenicus (assembly GCA_963930645.1). Taxonomy (NCBI): domain Eukaryota; kingdom Metazoa; phylum Arthropoda; class Arachnida; order Araneae; family Salticidae; genus Salticus; species Salticus scenicus. The sequence goes on from OZ005661.1 coordinate 178,814,736, forward strand.
AAAACATTTGGGCTATACCTTTCATAAAATTTATGAAGGTGGACGCCAGTATGAATCAATTCACCAGCTCAAAAAAGCTCTTACAAACATTTGGGAAATTTTCTGTCAAAAAAAGATTCAGAATCTCATTGATTCGATGCGAGTATACGAACTTATTAAAGCAAATGGGAGACGAACCCCTTACTAAAAACGTTTTATTTTAGAGATTCAAGACGTGTCCGTCTACTTTTTTAAAGAAAAATTACAGTGCAAATATGCACCATTTTTGTTTCCTGCATTTTTCCGCTTCATAATTCAAAAGAATTGAATCTATATCCAAAAAATAATAATATATGATGTCTCCAGAATATAATTATATTAGAGAAATGAACCTCATATCTCTAATTAAAGAAATAGACAGCTTTAAAGTATTACAAGTAAGTGTCCGTCCACTATTTTTATGCAGTGTATATATCTTTAAAAAATGCAATTTAGTAACTAAAATATATATGTTTCAAACACAATTTTTGGTCGGAATGTCGTGTTATTGCATCTCATCACTTGATGCTGTAAAACTGGATGTGTTTTTTTTTCCAGTGCTCTCTAGAAGTTAAATAACGCATTTATTTACAACACGCTTTAAATTTACGATACAAAAAAATAAAAAAATAAAAATAAAAATAAAAATAAAGAAATAAAAGATAAATAGAATGGTGGTTATTAACCTGCATATTATGCATTTTTTAAATCGTACTCATAAAAATTTAAATAAAATCCCCCCCTCCACCCGAATTATATCAAAGATATCGCATTTTCTTTTATTCATTCATTTTCTTTTATTTTTCAATAATTTGGGACTTATTCGCATGTTAAATTTCTTAAAACCCGAAATCACCGTAATTGGTTGCCAAGCTAGGAAATTCAATTTCCTTCACGCATCAAATATTGAAGACATAAAAATGGTGGAAAAAAGAACATTATCAAATAATTAAAGGTTTCCGATCTAAAGATGTCAGACAATGTTACTTTATATACATGATATCTGACATATTGATGCCTGAATTACCATGTAATTTCCTTGAACGAGTTTCTGATGGAATATTTAAGGGATACTTGAGTTGAATTAGTTGAATTAAATTATGATTTATAGGACGTTGTTTATTTGTTTTTATTAGAGGGATGTATGTTTGTTTAAATAAAAAGAAAATATAAATCTTTTTTGTGTATCATGTTGAATTTAAAAATAATTTAGGGTTCACTTTAGTATAGCGACATTCAGAAAAATGCTGCTCTGAGCTATCAGGGAATACTGCAAATTCACTGTTTGATTTTCTAAAAGTGCAGTTTAAAAGTCAAAAAGGTGAAATATCAACATATGTTTCGATACCACATGGTATGTTTTTCAAGATTGATTGAGTCTTAAAAAATCCAGTATGTTGAGATTATCACAGAATTTTTTTCTATATTTTACTACACTGTTAAACATTTCTGTAAATTTACTGTAAATAGTTATCCAGAGTCTCTGCAAATTTACACTAATTCTTAGTAATTCTTAGTAAAGTGAATAATCGAGATTCTCCATCTTTATTCTGCAGTTTTACCTAATTTTATTATTTAATTTTTTAATTAAAATTAAAAATGACTGTTTCTACTTTAGGAAAAGCATTTCAAGTCCAAAATATATTCTCGCAAATAATTAATTAAATTAATATCAGTTATTAAAATGAATGTAAAAGATAAGTTTTTGAACATCTCCGCTAATCTTTCTCTGTAATTTTACGTAAGACTTAAGATAATAGATTACACAGAGTTTTCTGTCGAAATTTTTAACAGTGTATACAAATTCACGCAGTATAAATTATTTATTATTATTATTTCCATTATAAATGCAAATTATTTTCATTTCAGAAATGTATTACACAAAATATACAATAGAAGTGAATTTTTACCATGCAGATGACATCCTTCTCGTTCTTAGGGAAATTTGCAGTGTAGCAGCACTACATATTAACCGATATGTAAAAAATTGAATCAGCTTAGTGTATCACAGAGATCTTTTTTCGTATCAAGATTTGTTTGATTATACGCAATAGAGCCTGAGATATAATATTTTATCAAACTGTGGAAATTGCTACATAACAGCGCTACCTGTCGTACTATTCGCACCAAAATTAGATAGTGACTAATTTATACCAAAGAAGAATAACATTTCCTACCTTTATTATTATTATAATAATAAAGGTTGCACCCGTTCTTCGCACACGAATTTAATTATTATTCACAGTACATTATTAAAAAATATATTTGCCTTAGTTTAATCTTACTATGCTGATAAAGATAGAGAATTGATTATTTTAGTTAATGAGTAAAATTTGTAAATTTTCACTTATATGTATAGACATGTATATGCTTTTAATTTCCATAATTATTTGTACACTGATTTGAACATGAATTTTCTCAACGCTAAAAAAAAAACATAATTTTTATTGTCGTTTACATTTCGAAAAACGGATACAATAGCTAATAAATAAAATGACTATAAGAGGGTCTCATACTAATGCTGTATCTTTTCTTCAATATTCAACGTCATCGAAAATATATTAGTTTTCTCTGCATTTAATTTTCGTGAAACGTTGAATGTATGTCGATATTTTATTGCGGCATCGATAACAGGTAACCATTTAATATACATACGTTATAAATAGAGAAAATAATTATATTTTGGAAGAGATTTAGAAGCTTCATTTGGCGAAATTTGAAATTTGGCACCGAGGTAGATCGGTCGTTTCTCGCCAGGCCTTTACCAACGTAACTGCGATAAGGATAGCTATTTTAATTCATCGCCAAAATGGAATAAAAATTTAAATGTCAACAAGAAGGTACTGTACTAAAGCGCGATACCTGTTACGTACTTGTTCCACTCTTTAAGAATTAAATCTAACTCCCTTTTGCCTCAAGCACGAAATCGACATCGTACATTAATAGAGAATTTGCACATTTTCTGATTTTATTCTTATATGATAGAAAATGAAAAGGTAAGAAAATTAATACATACATTTTCTTTATTTGAAATCTAATGACTGATTCATAACAATTTTAACATCGCACTATTTACTCTATCGAGAAAACGCAGTATAATATATCGTGACGTCACTCTTTATGACAACAAACCGAAGTAAACGTTGTTTGCGTTCGATTTCATGCTTTGCTTTGCTTCTTGAATCAGTGCAATAGGTTTTGTATTTTATAATAATGACGGATATTAAAAAAATCGTAGTATAAATATTGTATTTTACCACTCTGTACTAATACAACGGCTAATTCTTCTCAAAAGCTATTCTTTAGCGTTCCACAGGATCCTATTAAACGAAAATATTCGACAACCGCCATCAAAAGAAAACAATTGAAAATAATGATAATGGAAAATGGTGATAATGATATTAAATGATTATAACATGAAAAGGAAATGCTCAGAAATCACATAAACGATTGATAATTACGAAAGTTAAAACGAATTGCTGCTTGCTAACTAGGCTAACAAAATGTGAACATTGAAGCATCATAAAATGTGACATCAGGCAGCGTTTTGAAGTCACGTGATTTTAAAGTTATTTTTAAAATTAATGAGAAATCTTTTTGCATTTTTAATAAACATTTTGAAATTTATGGGCCTAAAACTACCAGAAAAATAGGATTATGTTTAAATCCCCCATGTGTGCAAATTCCCCATTCTTCACAAAATTCCAACATTTTTATGAACTTCGTTAAGCTGACTTATAACATTAGTTCATTAAACTTTCTATCGTTAAAGTTTAACTTCGAACAAAAATATAAATATGATATATATATATATATATATATATTTATCATTTTACTATTAAATAAACATATGCCAAATAAAAAAGATATATATATATATATATATATATATATATATATATTGCTTTTTTAATTGCCTTGTATGTAACATCTTAACTTTAAAGCACTTACTTTTATCGATTCTTTAAAGTATTAAGAAAAATTAAATAAAAAAATACTTCAGACATTTTATTTACAAAGAAAATATGTTTGAGACTTTGAGATGCTTTCTCAATACTTGTAATGATAATTACTTGAAGTCGTAGTCGGTGCAAAAAATATTCACTAAAGAAGATTTTCTTTAATTGCTATTTATTTTTATTTATTTTTTTATTTATTTTTTCCACTTAAGCATTGAAAAAAAAAAAAAAAAAAAAAAAAAAAGAAGAAGAAGATGTAGAAAGAAAGAAATATAGTTAAAAAGTACGAGAAATATGAAACGAAGAAAAATAAATTACATATTTTCTTTTCAAAATTTTCCGGTTAGTTCTATTTTTTTTCAGACTAATTGGTAATTTAGAATTTGTAATTGAGTGTCATTAGGCTGTCAGGAAATTATTTTTGTATATACTACTTTGGTTAAGTAAATGTCACAATGTCATTTTTATAAAACCAGTGAACTAAATTTATTTTTGAGTTACTAAATAAATGAAGCATAAAACTGATGTGCGTTAATAATTGACTTGGATAAACTTTAAAGCTTTAAAATGAATTTTAAAGGTATCTTTAAGTATATAGATTTTTCCAAAGATATATAGATTTATATATATATAGATTGTATGTATATTTTACCGTTAAAGCTCGAAATCCGTTAATGTGCAGAACCTAGCTAATATACAGATTAATTCAAATGACCCGTTAAAGTGCGGAATTGACAGTTTTCCGCATTTCAACTAGGTAACTGGCCGCGGTAGCCTGGTTGGTAAGAGCAGCGAGTTCGTGATCGAAAGAGTGCGGGTTCGGTCCTCGAGCCGGCCGAAGACCGTCGTGTACGCTAATGGCGAATGGTGCACGTTAAATTCCGTCGTGATCGCAAAGTCCTCCAAGTTCCCATAAAAAATTATACCTCTGGGGGTACCGGAACATGGGTTTAACTCGCTCTGATCCGGATCAAAATTAGAGTTCCTGTTGTTTGGCTGGTGCTGCCATCTTTCACCAGCTTCTGGAGCTAGAAGTCGTACTTCCTCCCTATGAGGCGCTCCTAATAACGGAAGACGCACCCCTCATGCCTTAAAATAAATCCAGATAGTTCCACTACCGGGACTCTGCATTTCCGAGTGGCATACGACAACAACAACAACAACAACTAGGTAATCTGCACATTAGCGGCTTCTGTATCGTTAAAATTTAAATGTTTCCTTCGAGCCTTAGTTTTTTTTTTAAAATTCAAAATGACGTCAAACAGTCATGTGATACAGATAGGCAAATGACCTTCAAACATAAACTAAAGCTTTCACCCCTTCCACTCCGCTATGATAAAAACGTGGAGGAAGCGATGCATGATTAGGTTTCTTATTATGATAAACACAAAATTTAAAGTAACAAGTAAGTTATGATTGTTTTAATTTTGATTTTATTTCTTCTCTTTTTTAATTCTGTCAATATAAATTTGGTAAGGGCCTGTATTTTATTAATGAAATCTAATCTTAATTACAAACTCTCTCTCGTGAAATTCCATTTTGAATTATGAATATTAAATGTACAACACAGTAATTATTTCCTCCCGAAGTAAAACTATTAAACCACAACTTTTTAAAACTAATTTATTTTAAAATTAATTTAAATTACTATTAGTTACAGAAAAAAATAATATTAATTTTTAACTCTGAAAAATATGTTATTTTTTGTGCAGTTTTTAGCATTTCTCATTACATTTTTTTTTTTTTTTTTTTTTTTTGCTGTTTCTTTCAAGTTTCCTTTATACATTTTATATATCATGAATATATTTTTATTTATTTTATTTTATTTTATTTTTTTGCTTTTTCAGATAATTTCGTTAAAATGTGTTAATAAAGTTTATTATTATTATTATTATAAAATTAATATACTTGCTAAACTTGTACAGATATACGTATGTATGCTGCAAAGTATAGTTTATTAAAACATTGGAAAACTGTAATTTTAATTTTTATGCGTTCTAAAAAAATATTAAAGCAGTTTTAATTAGTTGAAGTACTTCTTAAATAATGCTTCTGATTTGACTAATTTAATGTTTCTATAGCGAATTAAAAATTGGTGCATAATTAAATAATAATAATAATAATAGCAATATTAAGAGGTTAATAAAACTTATATAACATATATATATATATATATATAAATGGTTAAATATTTTTATTTGAAAAGAAATCGTTACTGTATTACAATTCTAACATTCATTTATAAAATAGAATTTATTGAAAGCTATCAAAGATATTATATTTCATATTAAAAATGAATAACATCTTTAAACTTATATTGACAGAAGGAAAAAGATTAAATAAATAAAAAAAATAAAACAAATATAAATTTAAAAGACATAAAAGTTAAAACACATGCAGATTAAAATAAGTAAAGAAAGACAGAAAAGTAAAGAAAACTAATCTTTTTTCTTTCGAAAGAAAAAAAAATACAACACAGCGTGCTCTAAAATTACACAATAGATCTTATTTTCACTTTAACGAGTGCCTAGTAGGTAATGTGCAGATTATCTAGATAATTCGTAGATAACCTAGGTAATTTGAGAAAAAAAAATTTACCCACTTTAACGGATCACCCTAGTTAATGTGCAGATTACTAGCTAATCTGCAGATTAACTGATTTCTGCACTTTAGCGGTAACATATACATAAAGATTTATATATAGAGATTTATATGATTTAATAAAATCGCCTGGTATTCCTTGCGGATCAAACTGATCTTGTTAAAGCAGAATAAATGTATTTTTTTCTTAAATGCAATTATTCTAATATATATATATATTATAATAATTGCATTGCATATATATATATTATTATTATATAATAATAGCATTATTTTGAGAGAATCTGATAATAAAATTTATGCAGTGACTTTACACGTACAAATAAATGTTTAAATTAATCTTAGCTTAGTTGTTCTAAATATTTTACAAGATTTTTCTTTGTGTGATATTTTTGAGAGTAAAAATGCTTTATAATTCTTAAGGATCAATATAAACTGCTTTAAAGACAAAAAAAAATTTCAATAATAAACTCATTACAGAAAGGAATAGAGATTATAATAAAATAATACTTCACTTAAAAAAAAAAAAAAAAATGATAATACAAAACCTGTCGTAGTGAATCTAGACATTTAAATTACTTTTTTTAATTAATTTAATCTTATACATTCTGAAACTTTAATAACATTTTTGTTAAAAACTATTGTCAATAAAAAGAAACTGTTTAATTATTGTGGAACAATTTAAATTGGTTCAAAAGCAGAAATCTTTTCAAGAATAAATTTTTACAGAAAAAAATGGGTTGGTCGGTTGGGTTTTACTTCGCACTAGTGCTGCCCAATGAGCAATTGGCGACTTTCAGGGACTCACCTCCTAGAGGCGGTCCGGATACCTGCCATCGCAATTTTGATCCTCCACGGAAGGGATGTCTTTCCCGCTTCGGTGACCCCCAGAGGTATAATTTTGATGGGAACATGGAGGACAATGCAGCCACGACAGATTTTACGTGCACCAGCCACCATTAGTGTACACGACGGTCTTTTGCCATTTCGAGTACCGAACCCGCAATCTTCCAATTACGAGCCTGGTGCTTTACCGACTAGGCTACCGCAGCACAGAAAAAAGTGGGCTTGGAATATACCAATAAAATATTTTTGAGAATAAATGATAGTACCATAGTTGTTGTAGTAATTTTACACATAAATACAAATTTTCAATTTAATTTAAGACTATAATTTGAGAACATTTAACAAGTTTTTTCTTAATAACAGATATTTGAGTCAGTAAATTAGACTCATGGTCGATTCGAGTTGTTTAAATACAGAAACCTTTTCGATAATAAAATTATTACAAAAGAAGAATTTATATTCAATCTAACATTGAATTATTTTCTCAATAACTCATAATACAAAACTGACATAGTCAAACATTAAACATTTATGGCAAATTTTCGAAATAATCTAAGCAGATATGTTTGGAAATATTTAACACGATTTTCAGAATAACAGTGTAAATTTATACAAACGCTTGTTCATACTTGCCAATAAATTTAATTTATTCGAACACGGATTTGTCTTCATTTTCTTCTATATATATAAGACAGAAATAAAATATCTACATAATAGGCGAAACGTATGAAACCCTCGACTATTGCTTTAATGCCCCAACCCACTCATTCACCCTCTTCTAGTCAATTTTGTCCTTTTAATCCATCCGGTGACAGCCTTTTTTTTTTTTTTTCACATTTAACATTGTGAGTTTTTTTCGTTATCATCCCATGCTTTTTCTATGGATTTGCAGGGGTTTCCCCCCCCCCTTGTTTTTTACATTTTAAAGTGCGGTGGTATAATAAGATAAAATTTTCAACATCCAGTTTTCGATGAATTTACACATTTAGAGATGTCCTGAGCACGATATGACAACTTTTATAAAATGTCTGTCTGTCAGTGGGGCTGTTTGTGTGTCTTCCTATCTCCGAGAGTATGTGTATCTAAATTTTTTTCTGGACGCTGTATCTGACAAACTATTGCACAGAATTTAAGCAAATTTCATATTTAGTTAAATTTTAACTGAAATTGGTATCGATTACATAATTCTGAGACATCGTACTTTCCAATTTTTTCCCCTACTGCTTCGCGTGGGCCGCGGTAGCCCAGTAGGTAGTGCGCCGGTAGTCATGTGATACAGATAGGCAAATGACCTTCAAACATAAACTAAAGCTTTCACCCCTTCCACTCCGCTATGATAAAAACGTGGAGGAAGCGATGCATGATTAGGTTTCTTATTATGATAAACACAAAATTTAAAGTAACAAGTAAGTTATGATTGTTTTAATTTTGATTTTATTTCTTCTCTTTTTTAATTCTGTCAATATAAATTTGGTAAGGGCCTGTATTTTATTAATGAAATCTAATCTTAATTAAAAACTCTCTCTCGTGAAATTCCATTTTGAATTATGAATATTAAATGTACAACACAGTAATTATTTCCTCCCGAAGTAAAACTATTAAACCACAACTTTTAAAAACTAATTTATTTTAAAATTAATTTAAATTACTATTAGTTACAGAAAAAAATAATATTAATTTTTAACTCTGAAAAATATGTTATTTTTTGTGCAGTTTTTAGCATTTCTCATTACATTTTTTTTTTTTTTTTTTTTTTTTTTTTTGCTGTTTCTTTCAAGTTTCCTTTATACATTTTATATATCATGAATATATTTTTATTTATTTTATTTTATTTTATTTTTTTGCTTTTTCAGATAATTTCGTTGTAGTTTATCACGTAAAATGTGTTAATAAAGTTTATTATTATTATTATTATAAAATTAATATACTTGCTAAACTTGTACAGATATACGTATGTATGCTGCAAAGTATAGTTTATTAAAACATTGGAAAACTGTAATTTTAATTTTTATGCGTTCTAAAAAAATATTAAAGCAGTTTTAATTAGTTGAAGTACTTCTTAAATAATGCTTCTGATTTGACTAATTTAATGTTTCTATAGCGAATTAAAAATTGGTGCATAATTAAATAATAATAATAATAATAAAAGCAATATTAAGATGTTAATAAAACTTATATATACATATATATATATATATATATATATATATATATATATATATAAATGGTTAAATATTTTTATTTGAAAAGAAATCGTTACTGTATTACAATTCTAACATTCATTTATAAAATAGAATTTATTGAAAGCTATCAAAGATATTATATTTCATATTAAAAATGAATAACATCTTTAAACTTATATTGACAGAAGGAAAAAGATTAAATAAATAAAAAAAATAAAAAATATATAAATTTAAAAGACATAAAAGTTAAAACACATGCAGATTAAAATAAGTAAAGAAAGAAAGAAAAGTAAAGAAAACTAATCTTTTTTCTTTCGAAAGAAAAAAAAATACAACACAGCGTGCTCTAAAATTACACAATAGATCTTATTTTCACCTTAACGAGTGCCTAGTAGGTAATGTGCAGATTATCTAGATAATTCGTAGATAACCTAGGTAATTTGAGAAAAAAAATTTTACCCACTTTAACGGATCAGCCTAGTTAATGTGTAGATTACCTAGCTAATCTGCATATTAACTGATTTCTGCACTTTAGCGGTAACATATACATAAAGATTTATATATAGAGATTTATATGATTTAATAAAATCGCCTGGTATTCCTTGCGGATCAAACTGATCTTGTTAAAGCAGAATAAATGTATTTTTTTCTTAAATGCAATTATTATAATATATATATATATTATAATAATTGCATTGCATATATATATATATTATTATTATATAATAATATCATTATTTTGAGAGAATCTGATAATAAAATTTATGCAGTGACTTTACACGTACAAATAAATGTTTAAATTAATCTTAGCTTAGTTGTTCTAAATATTTTACAAGATTTTTCTTTGTGTGATATTTTTTAGAGTAAAAATGCTTTATAATTCTTAAGGATCAATATAAACTGCTTTAAAGACAAAAAAAATTTCAATAATAAACTCATTACAGAAAAGAATTGAGATTATAATAAAATAATACTTCACTTAAAAAAAAAAAAAAAAAAAAAAAAAAAAAATTGATAATACAAAACCTGTCGTAGTGAATCTAGACATTTAAATTACTTTTTTTAATTAATTTAATCTTATACATTCTGAAACTTTAATAACATTTTTGTTAAAAACTATTGTCAATAAAAATAAACTGTTTAATTATTGTGGAACAATTTAAATTGGTTCAAAAGCAGAAATCTTTTCAAGAATAAATTTTTACAGAAAAAAATGGGTTGGTCGGTTGGGTTTTACTTCGCACTAGTGCTGCCCAATGAGCAATTGGCGACTTTCAAGGACTCACCTCCTAGAGGCGGTCCGGATACCTGCCATCGCAATTTTGATCCTCCACGGAAGGGATGTCTCTCCCGCTTCGGTGACCCCCAGAGGTACAATTTTGATGGGAACATGGAGGACAATGCATCCACGACAGATTTTACGTGCACCAGCCACCATTAGTGTACACGACGGTCTTTTGCCATTTCGAGTACCGAACCCGCAATCTTCCAATTACGAGCCTGGTGCTTTACCGACTAGGCTACCGCAGCACAGAAAAAATTGGGCTTGGAATATACCAATAAAATATTTTTGAGAATAAATGATAGTACCATAGTTGTTGTAGTAATTTTACACATAAATACAAATTTTCAATTTAATTTAAGACTATAATTTGAGAACATTTAACAAGTTTTTTCTTAATAACAAATATTTGAGTCAGTAAATTAGACTCATGGTCGATTCGAGTTGTTTAAATACAGAAAACTTTTCGATAATAAAATTATTACAAAAGAAGAATTGATATTCAATCTAACATTGAATTATTTTCTCAATAACTCATAATACAAAACTGACATAGTCAAACATTAAACATTTATGGCAAATTTTCGAAATAATCTAAGCAGATATGTTTGGAAATATTTAACACGATTTTCAGAATAACAGTGTAAATTTATACAAACGCTTGTTCATACTTGCCAATAAATTTAATTTATTCAAACACGGATTTGTCTTCATTTTCTTCTATATATATAAGACAGAAATAAAATATCTACATAATAGGCGAAACGTATGAAACCCTCGACTATTGCTTTAATGCCCCAACCCACTCATTCCCCCTCTTCTAGTCAATTTTGTCCTTTTAATCCTTCCGGTGACAGCCTTTTTTTTTTTTTTTTTTTTCACATTTAACATTGTGAGTTTTTTTCGTTATCATCCCATGCTTTTTCTATGGATTTGCAGGGGTTTTTTCCCCCCCTTGTTTTTTACATTTTAAAGTGCGGTGGTATAATAAGATAAAATTTTCAACATCCAGTTTTCGATGAATTTACACATTTAGAGATGTCCTGAGCACGATATGACAACTTTTATAAAATGTCTGTCTGTCAGTGGGGCTGTTTGTGTGTCTTCCTATCTCCGAGAGTATGTGTATCTAAATTTTTTTCTGGACGCTGTATCTGACAAACTATTGCACAGAATTTAAGCATATTTAGTTAAATTTTAACTGAAATTGGTATCGATTACATAATTCTGAGACATCGTACTTTCCAATTTTTTCCCCTACTGCTTCGCGTGGGCCGCGGTAGCCCAGTAGGTAGTGCGCCGGTAGTCATGTGATACAGATAGGCAAATGACCTTCAAACATAAACTAAAGCTTTCACCCCTTCCACTCCGCTATGATAAAAACGTGGAGGAAGCGATGCATGATTAGGTTTCTTATTATGATAAACACAAAATTTAAAGTAACAAGTAAGTTATGATTGTTTTAATTTTGATTTTATTTCTTCTCTTTTTTAATTCTGTCAATATAAATTTGGTAAGGGCCTGTATTTTATTAATGAAATCTAATCTTAATTAAAAACTCTCTCTCGTGAAATTCCATTTTGAATTATGAATATTAAATGTACAACACAGTAATTATTTCCTCCCGAAGTAAAACTATTAAACCACAACTTTTAAAAACTAATTTATTTTAAAATTAATTTAAATTACTATTAGTTACAGAAAAAAATAATATTAATTTTTAACTCTGAAAAATATGTTATTTTTTGTGCAGTTTTTAGCATTTCTCATTACATTTTTTTTTTTTTTTTTTTTTTTTTTTTGCTGTTTCTTTCAAGTTTCCTTTATACATTTTATATATCATGAATATATTTTTATTTATTTTATTTTATTTTATTTTTTTGCTTTTTCAGATAATTTCGTTGTAGTTTATCACGTAAAATGTGTTAATAAAGTTTATTATTATTATTATTATAAAATTAATATACTTGCTAAACTTGTACAGATATACGTATGTATGCTGCAAAGTATAGTTTATTAAAACATTGGAAAACTGTAATTTTAATTTTTATGCGTTCTAAAAAAATATTAAAGCAGTTTTAATTAGTTGAAGTACTTCTTAAATAATGCTTCTGATTTGACTAATTTAATGTTTCTATAGCGAATTAAAAATTGGTGCATAATTAAATAATAATAATAATAATAAAAGCAATATTAAGATGTTAATAAAACTTATATATACATATATATATATATATATATATATATATATATATATATATAAATGGTTAAATATTTTTATTTGAAAAGAAATCGTTACTGTATTACAATTCTAACATTCATTTATAAAATAGAATTTATTGAAAGCTATCAAAGATATTATATTTCATATTAAAAATGAATAACATCTTTAAACTTATATTGACAGAAGGAAAAAGATTAAATAAATAAAAAAAATAAAAAATATATAAATTTAAAAGACATAAAAGTTAAAACACATGCAGATTAAAATAAGTAAAGAAAGAAAGAAAAGTAAAGAAAACTAATCTTTTTTCTTTCGAAAGAAAAAAAAATACAACACAGCGTGCTCTAAAATTACACAATAGATCTTATTTTCACCTTAACGAGTGCCTAGTAGGTAATGTGCAGATTATCTAGATAATTCGTAGATAACCTAGGTAATTTGAGAAAAAAAATTTTACCCACTTTAACGGATCAGCCTAGTTAATGTGTAGATTACCTAGCTAATCTGCATATTAACTGATTTCTGCACTTTAGCGGTAACATATACATAAAGATTTATATATAGAGATTTATATGATTTAATAAAATCGCCTGGTATTCCTTGCGGATCAAACTGATCTTGTTAAAGCAGAATAAATGTATTTTTTTCTTAAATGCAATTATTATAATATATATATATATTATAATAATTGCATTGCATATATATATATATTATTATTATATAATAATATCATTATTTTGAGAGAATCTGATAATAAAATTTATGCAGTGACTTTACACGTACAAATAAATGTTTAAATTAATCTTAGCTTAGTTGTTCTAAATATTTTACAAGATTTTTCTTTGTGTGATATTTTTTAGAGTAAAAATGCTTTATAATTCTTAAGGATCAATATAAACTGCTTTAAAGACAAAAAAAATTTCAATAATAAACTCATTACAGAAAAGAATTGAGATTATAATAAAATAATACTTCACTTAAAAAAAAAAAAAAAAAAAAAAAAAAAAAAATTGATAATACAAAACCTGTCGTAGTGAATCTAGACATTTAAATTACTTTTTTTAATTAATTTAATCTTATACATTCTGAAACTTTAATAACATTTTTGTTAAAAACTATTGTCAATAAAAATAAACTGTTTAATTATTGTGGAACAATTTAAATTGGTTCAAAAGCAGAAATCTTTTCAAGAATAAATTTTTACAGAAAAAAATGGGTTGGTCGGTTGGGTTTTACTTCGCACTAGTGCTGCCCAATGAGCAATTGGCGACTTTCAAGGACTCACCTCCTAGAGGCGGTCCGGATACCTGCCATCGCAATTTTGATCCTCCACGGAAGGGATGTCTCTCCCGCTTCGGTGACCCCCAGAGGTACAATTTTGATGGGAACATGGAGGACAATGCATCCACGACAGATTTTACGTGCACCAGCCACCATTAGTGTACACGACGGTCTTTTGCCATTTCGAGTACCGAACCCGCAATCTTCCAATTACGAGCCTGGTGCTTTACCGACTAGGCTACCGCAGCACAGAAAAAATTGGGCTTGGAATATACCAATAAAATATTTTTGAGAATAAATGATAGTACCATAGTTGTTGTAGTAATTTTACACATAAATACAAATTTTCAATTTAATTTAAGACTATAATTTGAGAACATTTAACAAGTTTTTTCTTAATAACAAATATTTGAGTCAGTAAATTAGACTCATGGTCGATTCGAGTTGTTTAAATACAGAAAACTTTTCGATAATAAAATTATTACAAAAGAAGAATTGATATTCAATCTAACATTGAATTATTTTCTCAATAACTCATAATACAAAACTGACATAGTCAAACATTAAACATTTATGGCAAATTTTCGAAATAATCTAAGCAGATATGTTTGGAAATATTTAACACGATTTTCAGAATAACAGTGTAAATTTATACAAACGCTTGTTCATACTTGCCAATAAATTTAATTTATTCAAACACGGATTTGTCTTCATTTTCTTCTATATATATAAGACAGAAATAAAATATCTACATAATAGGCGAAACGTATGAAACCCTCGACTATTGCTTTAATGCCCCAACCCACTCATTCCCCCTCTTCTAGTCAATTTTGTCCTTTTAATCCTTCCGGTGACAGCCTTTTTTTTTTTTTTTTTTTTCACATTTAACATTGTGAGTTTTTTTCGTTATCATCCCATGCTTTTTCTATGGATTTGCAGGGGTTTTTTCCCCCCCTTGTTTTTTACATTTTAAAGTGCGGTGGTATAATAAGATAAAATTTTCAACATCCAGTTTTCGATGAATTTACACATTTAGAGATGTCCTGAGCACGATATGACAACTTTTATAAAATGTCTGTCTGTCAGTGGGGCTGTTTGTGTGTCTTCCTATCTCCGAGAGTATGTGTATCTAAATTTTTTTCTGGACGCTGTATCTGACAAACTATTGCACAGAATTTAAGCATATTTAGTTAAATTTTAACTGAAATTGGTATCGATTACATAATTCTGAGACATCGTACTTTCCAATTTTTTCCCCTACTGCTTCGCGTGGGCCGCGGTAGCCCAGTAGGTAGTGCGCCGGTAGTCATGTGATACAGATAGGCAAATGACCTTCAAACATAAACTAAAGCTTTCACCCCTTCCACTCCGCTATGATAAAAACGTGGAGGAAGCGATGCATGATTAGGTTTCTTATTATGATAAACACAAAATTTAAAGTAACAAGTAAGTTATGATTGTTTTAATTTTGATTTTATTTCTTCTCTTTTTTAATTCTGTCAATATAAATTTGGTAAGGGCCTGTATTTTATTAATGAAATCTAATCTTAATTAAAAACTCTCTCTCGTGAAATTCCATTTTGAATTATGAATATTAAATGTACAACACAGTAATTATTTCCTCCCGAAGTAAAACTATTAAACCACAACTTTTAAAAACTAATTTATTTTAAAATTAATTTAAATTACTATTAGTTACAGAAAAAAATAATATTAATTTTTAACTCTGAAAAATATGTTATTTTTTGTGCAGTTTTTAGCATTTCTCATTACATTTTTTTTTTTTTTTTTTTTTTTTTGTTGCTGTTTCTTTCAAGTTTCCTTTATATATTTTATATATCATGAATATATTTTTATTTATTTTATTTTATTTTATTTTTTTGCTTTTTCAGATAATTTCGTTGTAGTTTATCACGTAAAATGTGTTAATAAAGTTTATTATTATTATTATTATAAAATTAATATACTTGCTAAACTTGTACAGATATACGTATGTATGCTGCAAAGTATAGTTTATTAAAACATTGGAAAACTGTAATTTTAATTTTTATGCGTTCTAAAAAAATATTAAAGCAGTTTTAATTAGTTGAAGTACTTCTTAAATAATGCTTCTGATTTGACTAATTTAAAGTTTCTATAGCGAATTAAAAATTGGTGCATAATTAAATAATAATAATAATAATAATAGCAATATTAAGATGTTAATAAAACTTATATATACATATATATATATATATATATATATATATATATATAAATGGTTAAATATTTTTATTTGAAAAGAAATCGTTACTGTATTACAATTCTAACATTCATTTATAAAATAGAATTTATTGAAAGCTATCAAAGATATTATATTTCATATTAAAAATGAATAACATCTTTAAACTTATATTGACAGAAGGAAAAAGATTAAATAAATAAAAAAAATATAAATTTAAAAGACATAAAAGTTAAAACACATGCAGATTAAAATAAGTAAAGAAAGAAAGAAAAGTAAAGAAAACTAATCTTTTTTCTTTCGAAAGAAAAAAAATACAACACAGCGTGCTCTAAAATTACACAATAGATCTTATTTTCACTTTAACGAGTGCCTAGTAGGTAATGTGCAGATTATCTAGATATTCGTAGATAACCTAGGTAATTTGAGAAAAAAAATTTTACCCACTTTAACGGATCACCCTACTTAATGTGCAGATTACCTAGCTTATCTGCAGATTAACTGATTTCTGCACTTTAGCGGTAACATATACATAAAGATTTATATATAGAGATTTATATGATTTAATAAAATCGCCTGGTATTCCTTGCGGATCAAACTGATCTTGTTAAAGCAGAATAAATGTATTTTTTTCTTAAATGCAATTATTATAATATATATATATATTATAATAATTGCATTGCATATATATATATTATTATTATATAATAATATCATTATTTTGAGAGAATCTGATAATAAAATTTATGCAGTGACTTTACACGTACAAATAAATGTTTAAATTAATCTTAGCTTAGTTGTTCTAAATATTTTACAAGATTTCTCTTTGTGTGATATTTTTGAGAGTAAAAATGCTTTATAATTCTTAAGGATCAATATAAACTGCTTTAAAGACAAAAAAAATTTCAATAATAAACTCATTACAGAAAAGAATTGAGATTATAATAAAATAATACTTCACTTAAAAAAAAAAAAAAAAAAAAAAAAAATTGATAATACAAAACCTGTCGTAGTGAATCTAGACATTTAAATTACTTTTTTTAATTAATTTAATCTTATACATTCTGAAACTTTAATAACATTTTTGTTAAAAACTATTGTCAATAAAAAGAAACTGTTTAATTATTGTGGAACAATTTAAATTGGTTCAAAAGCAGAAATCTTTTCAAGAATAAATTTTTACAGAAAAAAATGGGTTGGTCGGTTGGGTTTTACTTCGCACTAGTGCTGCCCAATGAGCAATTGGCGACTTTCAAGGACTCACCTCCTAGAGGCGGTCCGGATACCTGCCATCGCAATTTTGATCCTCCGCGGAAGGGATGTCTCTCCCGCTTCGGTGACCCCCAGAGGTATAATTTTGATGGGAACATGGAGAACAATGCAGCCACGACAGATTTTACGTGCACCAGCCACCATTAGTGTACACGACGGTCTTTTGCCATTTCGAGTACCGAACCCGCAATCTTCCAATTACGAGCCTGGTGCTTTACCGACTAGGCTACCGCAGCACAGAAAAAAGTGGGCTTGGAATATACCAATAAAATATTTTTGAGAATAAATGATAGTACCATAGTTGTTGTAGTAATTTTACACATAAATACAAATTTTCAATTTAATTTAAGACTATAATTTGAGAACATTTAACAAGTTTTTTCTTAATAACAGATATTTGAGTCAGTAAATTAGACTCATGGTCGATTCGAGTTGTTTAAATACAGAAACCTTTTCGATAATAAAATTATTACAAAAGAAGAATTGATATTCAATCTAACATTGAATTATTTTCTCAATAACTCATAATACAAAACTGACATAGTCAAACATTAAACATTTATGGCAAATTTTCGAAATAATCTAAGCAGATGTGTTTGGAAATATTTAACACAATTTTCAGAATAACAGTGTAAATTTATACAAACGCTTGTTCATACTTGCCAATAAATTTATTTTATTCAAACACGGATTTGTCTTCATTTTCTTCTATATATATAAGACAGAAATAAAATATCTACATAATAGGCGAAACGTATGAAACCCTCGACTATTGCTTTAATGCAAGAACCCACTCATTCCCCCTCTTCTAGTCAATTTTGTCCTTTTAATCCTTCCGGTGACAGCCTTTTTTTTTTTTTTTCACATTTAACATTGTGAGTTTTTTTCGTTATCATCCCATGCTTTTTCTATGGATTTGCAGGGTTTTTTTTCCCCCCTTGTTTTTTACATTTTAAAGTGCGGTGGTATAATAAGATAAAATTTTCAACATCCAGTTTTCGATGAATTTACACATTTAGAGATGTCCTGAGCACGATATGACAACTTTTATAAAATGTCTGTCTGTCAGTGGGGCTGTTTGTGTGTCTTCCTATCTCCGAGAGTATGTGTATCTAAATTTTTTTCTGGACGCTGTATCTGACAAACTATTGCACAGAATTTAAGCAAATTTCATATTTAGTTAAATTTTAACTGAAATTGGTATCGATTACATAATTCTGAGACATCGTACTTTCCAATTTTTTCCCCTACTGCTTCGCGTGGGCCGCGGTAGCCCAGTAGGTAGTGCGCCGGCCTCGTAATTGGAAGATTGCGGGTTCGGTACTCGAGCCGGCCAAAGACCGTCGTGTGCACTAATGGTGGCTGGTGCACGTAAAATCTGTCGTGACCGCAATGTCCTCCATGTTCCCATCAAAAATTATACCTCTGGGGGTCACCGAAGCGGGAGAGCCATACCTTCCGTGGAGGATCAAAATTGCAATGGCATGTCTCCGGGCCACCCGTAGGGGTGAATCCCAGACCGTCGCCAATTGCCCACCTGCGCAGCACTAGTGCGACGTGAAATCCAACCAACCAACCAACCCTACTGCTTCACGTGTCTCTAACGTGTTTTGATACGCTGAATTCAGAAATGCTTGTCTTCTCTGCTTAAAACGTGAGGATTTTTCAGAAATGAAGGATGAAGATCGAAGGAATTTACACAGAGGTTATAACAAATATGAAACTATTTATGTTTAAAACACATTAAAATAGTTTATTGTTTGCACATTAACGTTTAAATGTGTTTCTTTACATTGAAGCTCAATTTAAAGCCTTTTTACCTTGTGCAAGGCTTGGGAGCATTCAGGATGAGAGGGAATTCTTCATTCAGCATAAAACAATGACTTGCTAACATGTTTACAATCCATCATCCCTGATAAGACTCCTATATGATAAGAGCTGGCGCAGTGTCTGCCATTTTCTAGCCCGCCTGGGGAAGTGTTGCGGTAGAAAAAGCTAGGTTACCTGATTAGCTTTGTTATCGCCTTTAAACTTCCATACAGATCAAGAGAGCTAGAACTTCTTTTCACGAAACAAACAAGTTGGCAGTTTTAAGAACATCGCCAACATTCTCAAAACTGCAATCCTTCACGTTAAAAGAATTGCAATATTGAAGTTAATTTTAAAATAATTTAAAGTAATAACTTAAAAAAAAGTACATTCATATTAAATTTGTCAAACAACTTTGAAAATAAAATTAAATAATTTGAAAATAAGGGAAATCTTACGCTACAAAGTTGTGCTCCTGCTCCGGGTATCCACGAGTTACATCTGCAATTTGTAATTCACTTTTTTCTTCTTCCTGGATTAGAAGAAAATATAAACTGGCGGTGCCATTTCCTGGAGCTATTCGTGCAATTTATTGCCGAAAAACCAAACGAAAATCGTCAGCCGGTCTTGTGGGCTAGAAAATGGAGGATGCGTCAGCCTATCTATGTAGGAGTTCTAATCCCTGATCTATACATTTCTTTGATGTCTTGATAAAATAGCTCTTATTTTTCTTCACTCACTTCACCCAGATTTTGTGGGAAATAAAATTGATGGGAATTGAAAAATTGGAGCTTTGAGCATAAAAAGCCTGTTTTGTTTTATGAAAACTGTACGTGATTGAAATTTTTGAAATTTTTGAAATTCTTTAATCAGTATCCCAAAATACATCAGAAAAGCTCATCACCTTGAAGAAGAAAAAAAAAAAATATATATATATATATATATATATATTGCAGACCAGTGTTATAGTTTAGGATATGTCTCTAAAAATGTGGCAATCCCATTAAGTATCAGTAAGATATATACAGTAACACTATTTTTGATTTTGTATATACCACATTAGGATATATATATATATAAAAAAAAAAAAAAAAAAAAAAAAATCAGTTACTTAAAAAAGTTAAATTAAGTATAAGCAATGGAAGTCACTCTTTTCGCATTAACAGAGTAACAAATGAGATAGTACATTAAAATACCGTTGGAAAAAAAAATTAGCAATTGGAGAAAAAAATCAGCAAAAAAATTGAAAATATTTGCTTTTTATCCATCTTTCATTTTATTCTGAAACTGATGATAGAATTTTTAGATGATAGATAAAATAATTATAACATTTGCAGATATCATGAAAAATGGCAATAGTATAAAACAAAACACTCTCTAAACATCTCTCTTGAACATCATTATTTTCATAGAGCGTCTAGTGCCATATAGTAAGATTATAGAAAAAACGTGCCTTTGATCTTTTAATGTGCATATGATATATTTTTGATAAATTCTTTTTTATATACATTTAAATATAGTGGATTTTAAAGTACTGTTGGTGAATAATGCGTTAAATAACTCTAAATTTTCTATTTTATCCATTTCACCTTTTCACCTTTTGTTCCTTGATACTTTCATGCTGCGCTCGGTCCTATTTTTCGTGTAATGTAAAATTGTGCTTAGTTAATTCTATACAAGTGTTCCTTAATTTTGAAACATTTGATGCATGTTTACACTTTTGAATCGCCTTGTTATTCATATTGAAATCCCTATTAATTTAAAAGATGTCTAGGTATAAATAGCTGGAAGCCATAAATTATTATCACTAAATTATTTTCAGAAATGAAAGTTATATTTCCTGCATTTAAAACATAATTATTATACTCTGAATTTCTTTTTCAAACACGTATCCTTTCTTAGAACGCAAATTCTTCTCTATTTTTTATCTACGTTACTTTCGGCGACGGTTCTTGCTGTGATTATATTACTTCTCCTAAGAACCTAAATTTCCCTTTTACTGACTTCATTGCGAGATATCCACGCGTGGATTGCCGAAAAGTCTGTGGAGAAATGCACCCTGGAGATTTTCCTGGCAATACTAATAAAACGTCCAGACAGTATCAAACACGTTCTGCTAAAGATTTCCCTTTGGACACCAGAATTTGTCCCTTTACTAGTTCAAGTGTCCATTTAATGCACAACACGTAACGCAATAAAAGAGAAGTGTGTCACTTCAAAATTGACGTAAAAACTTTTGAGGGAAAAAAAAATCCCTAAGCTAGTTTCAGTAGAAGAGTAAGCTTTTTTTTTATGATTACTACAAGTAATTGTTTTTGTTTACTTACTTGGATTATGGAGAATGCGTTGCTATTAAATTACTCTAATGTGTAATCTGTTATATATTTATTTTCAATCTAGCGTTAAAAACTTAATAAGTTACTACATAGATTTATAAAATATTTTTTGTTGTATGTTATTTTATAGGATTTGCTTTTTCTTTTAATTTGCGGCTATTTTCTCACAGAATATATTTAGCCAAATTGAACCGCCATGCAATGCTGTCTTGTTAAACGTCATAAAAGTATCTAGAGTATCACAAATAAGTTTTAGCGTTAACCATGTAAAGTTAATAAGGTTTAAAGTATTATTAACAAATGCATGACTTATTGTATTTAAAAAAAAGCCTTAAACTTACTACATTTTAAAGTTGATAAATCAAATCGTTCGTCACATACATTTTAGGGTGTCACATATATTTTAGCGTTGACCATGTAAAGTTAATAAGGTTTAATGTATTCTTAACAAATGCATGACTTATTGTATTTGAAAAAAGCCTTAAACTTACTTCATTTTAAAGTTGATAAATCAAGTCGTTCGTCACATATATATTTTAGCGTTGACCATGTAAATTTAATAAGATTTAGAGTATTATTAACAAATGCATGACTTATTATATTTAAAAAAGCTTTAAACTTACTACATTTTAAAGTTGATAAATTAAATCGTTCGTCACATATATTTTAGAGTGTCACATATATTTTAGCGTTGACCATGTAAAGTTAATAAGATTTAAAGCATTATTAACAAGTGCATGACTTATTGTATTTAAAAAAGCCTTAAACTTTCTACATTTTAAAGTTGATAAATTTAATTGTTCGTCATCAAATGATGTAACAGTATATCATAGTAATATGTAGTGGAAATGAGCTAGTCACTGCCTATTTTCTTTTATATAATACACTAATTTTATATGATATATTTTCTTCTGTATAAAGTAGAAGAAAGCATTATATTCATAAAAATTTTCGATTTTTGGTTTTCAATGGGTTTAGACATTCTGAAAGGACATTAAAAAAGATTTGATTATTTTTGGAAAATGCTCGTCTGTCTGTGTTTTAGATTGTCTGTGATAAAAATTTTGTAGCATCTTTATTTCAAGAGCTCTTACAACTCTTGGTGTCTTTCATCGTTTGTTATACATAGCTTTAAAATTGGCATTGTTCTCTTTAATTTAATTTAATTTAATAATATTTCATATAACAGTATCGGACAAATTTTCATGTAAATGACAACAGTGAGGAACATTTTTAACCAATTATTGTGAAACTGAAAGTCATTTTTTATAAAATTAATAACACTGCACTGAAAAAAAAAAAAGAAAAAAAAGAAAAAAAAAATCGAGCTCTGATGCCATTTTTTGCTGATTTTTATGTAAAAGGACCTCCTGAATCTAAATATGACTCCCATTTTGCCCTGTCACCCACCATTTTCCAGGGACACCATCCCCTCACTCAATTTTTATCACTGTACGGTAATTTTATGACCCCGAATTTCATTTGGAGAATGAAAAAGAATTAATTTAACACCTAAAAATAATATATATAATGTTTAATGAAGAACATTAATAAAAATTTTAAAATATATATAAGAAGTGTAATACATAATTTCAGTGTAACCCCCCCCCCCCCCCCCCCCATCTCCCCTAAATTTTTCCCTTGCCGCAAACGTTCATGTTTTAGAATTTTCCAAGTTTGTAGCCATCAGAAGATATTTAACAGTTAATATAATCCCCCCTCCCCTTAAAAATCAAATTTATAGCCATAAAATCACCGAAAAGTGATAAAAATAGGGGGCTCTCCCTAAAAAACGGTGGGTCATAGGGCAAAATGTGCGTCTTATTCGGAGTCAAGAGGTCATTTGACATAAGAATTTGCAAAAATGTTGTTGGGAGCAATTTTCATGCCGAACAGTGTAATCAATAATGATTTTCTTTTCTTTCTTTTTTTTTTTGTTTATGTAGAAGCCTCACTTCGCTCCATTAGCCGTTTGTAGTTTTTATATGATTATTTTCCAAAAGAAGGTCAATACCTTTAAAAAATAATTGTAACATTTGTGATAATTTAAAACAAAGTTATTGATTTTCATTTATTTTTTCGTTTTTAATTACTTTTTTTACTTATTTATTTATTTTTTTTTTTTTCATTCTGATTTTCTTCATTTACTTTCTGACTTCGTTTCACAATGTAAAATTCACTGGTGACTGTTTTTATATCATTTACATGGATTTATATTTTAAAAAAGTATAGAGGAAAATTTCAGGTGGCCACAACGTACTAGATTAGATTAAAGGCAAAATCTGTTGCGAGCAATTATTGTATTATTATTATTATTATTATTATTATTATTATATCTTTTAGGAAATTTTGCACAAATAAACTTTAAATATTTAGTGTTTGTTTATTTTTTTAGTCACTAAGTCGAATCAATAACTGCTTTATTTTAAAATAGTAAAATTTTGCATTATTACTTGTTGTTAAAGAAATTGGAGATCACTAATATTAGTGTTAAAGATTTAAAAATAAATAAATTTATAAATAATAATAAAAATGTACCAAAAAATATAATTCAATTATCATTAGAATTCTATATATAAACCACTCTCTGTCGATGAAGAATAAAATATATTGTATACAAATACAATAAATTACAAAAACAGGAAACAATTATTAAAAAATGAGAAACCCTGCAGCGTGAAAACAGATATATCATTGAAGTTTCCTCAACTTTTTTTTTTAATAGACATTCTCTAAGAGATTATTTAAATAATTTGTTTTGTTCGGAAAAGTTTTGCGTCGCTTTATAAAAATTATATTTTTTCTTGTTTTTAACCATATAAGTTCATACATTTTTTTTTTTTTTTTGAGTGTGGGGGAGGAGTGGATAAATTAAACATTTTTGGCTTCTAATAGGGTTTTGAATACTTTTTTACCTTTCAATCCAATTTTAAATAAACTATCTTTCCATAAATGATTTAAAATGTCATCGTGGACAGAAGTAAATAAATTCCATTTCCTCTCAAAAAAAAAAAAGTAACCTGGTGCGTAACAATTAGACGTCCTCCAATACCCACTACTACACACATATTCTTTCTGGAAAATAGTGCGATCAGTAGATAGAAAATTATTTTATTTAACTGACAATTTTTCTGTAATAACAAACCGTCACGTATATCCTGAAGACGTATAGCGAGCTAAATAAAGATAAAAATAAAAATAAAGTTATTTGATGTTTTTTTTTTTTTTTTTCTTTCTTTTTTAATCCACTTCCGCAGTATATAACTCACCTACCTAATCAAAATGTCTGTCTTTTTTTTTTTTTTTTTCCGTATTTACCAAGTAATACTTGCTAAAGGACATCCAAAAGGGGTTTTGAAGAAAATCGTTAGAGTCGTTTTCGATACATCGAATTTTGGTTCCGATGACGATTTTCACCAAAACTTGGCAAACTCATCGTCGCACCGGAAACTAACTATTACATGCAAAATATCTATAAAAAGCGAGTTTAATGAAAAATTTGTAGTGCGGTTTTTTAAAGAAGAAAATAAAAAATGAAAAATATAACAGTGAACAGGCGTTATATAAAAATATAACAATAATAACAAAATATAAAAATATTGAAAAATATAACAGTGAACAGCGAACATTTATTATAATACGAGAAAAAAAAAAAAAAAAAGTTAACTAGTGCTGATAAAATCGATATGTGAATAATTTTACAAAGAGTGGCAGATATTAATTATATGCAGCAAGTTTAAGTAAAAATTAAATAAATCAATGATAAATATTACAATAATTTATTAGTCATAGAATATTTTTTTTAGAATTCATATACAAGTAAATATAATAATACAAATGTGATTAAAATTTAATATACAAGTAAATGCATATTTCTTAATTTTTCAATAGATACTTTCCAAGAAAGTAATTATTTTGTATATTTCTCTAATCCTTATATATATATACAGTGCGTAAAAAAGTAGAAGGACAGTCAATTTTTGTAAATTATATTCTATATTTTTATACTGCTTATTAGATTTTTATACAGTTATTGTTTAACAAAGTTTTCTTTAATTTAACATAAAAATGAAATCTCTAGTACTAAAGTTAATTAGTGGATTGTAAAAAAACTAGCATCCATGATTTCTGGAGTGTAAAAAAGTAGAGGGACACTTTCCAAAATTTGTTATTTGGTGGATTGTGCACAAGTACAAAGGTAAACATTGAATTTTCTTTGACTGCTTTTGTTGAGGAAAGCGTATTTTATTAAAAATTGCATTGTTATTTTCTTTTCAGACTGCCTAGAAGAATACTTTAAAATTATTTCCAAAAGGGGCAAACTGTTGCACATAAAATTAATGTTAAAGTTATTAGACATATTGTTCGTATACTGCGCATCAACCCCAATACACTTTCTAACTTTATGAGAAAGTCAGACAGAAATAGGAAAAGAGAGAAGACTGGTAGGCCTAAAAAGTTAACGCTTTGCGATGAAAAAAAATCTCTTCATGAGCTTATAAAGAGCAGTGCTGGTATCGCAAAGGCCCCAAATCAAATATGACTTACTCATGCGTCAAGACAAACAGTTAACAACTACATAAAAAGATCCAAATAATTCATTTTCAAATAGCGGAAGCATCATCCAGAGTGGAAAAAAAAAAAAAAAAAAAAAAAAAAACACAGATTGATTACCGTTTATCATGGGTTAAAAAACACGTATCATGGATCTCAGATGGGACTTTTATAATATTTTTAGACGAGAAGAAGTTTAATATAGACGATTTAGATGGTTAACAATAATACTGGTACTGTATGAAAAATGTAGAATGATTTTATACAACTATACAAATAAGGGGGGAGGTGATGATCTAATAAGCAAATGGATATGGAAAAATAACAAGTCTGATCGTTTTCAGTGGTATGCAGAAATATACAGGCTATATTGAAGTGCTGAATTCTGAGCTTCTTTCTTATAGCTCTGAATTAGGAGAAGAGTGGTTGTCTCAACAAGATGAAGCTGCCATTCACATCACCATAGAGTTAAAATTGGTTCGCTGCAAATAATGTGTAGGTTCTACCTAAGTCAGCTAAAAGCCCTGATCTTAACAAAGTAGAAAACACCTAGCCAATGCTTACTCGTCAAGTATATCGTAGTGGGAAAATGTTTTAATTCCTTATTGAGCTTCAAGTAGCTGTGGACAGCTCATAGGCTAATTTTTGCCAAACAGGAATCTAATCTTTGTAGGATTCACTACAAAATGGAATATTCGAAGTCATAAAAGTTAATGGGAAAAGTATTCCTTACTAATATTGCTTTTATTTTATATTTTGTATTAATGTAATTCTACTTTTTTTACAGAGTTAAATGAAGTAGAAATTATTTTTGTTGATATTAATAATTAATTTTTGGAAATCGTGGTAATGATACTGATATTTTCGCGTTAAATGATCTAAAAAATGTTACACATAAAAATATTTTCCTTAAAAATAAAAAATACACTTTATTTTTAAAAACATCTAGTGTCCTTCTACTTTTTTTTACACAGTGTATATATATATATATACATGTATACATAGTGTATATATATATATATACTGGGTATTATATAAATATATACATAGCCATCAAATATTTAAACTAAACATAATTAAAAAAAAAATATATATATATAAAAAAATGTAAGCAAACAAAGATAGTATATTACGTATTTAAAATATAATAATAATAATAAAAAAAAATTGTATCCTCTTAATGTGGAAGTCAACTCATTAAAAAAGGTATTTTTAATTCTCTTCTTTACTTTAAATTTTTAAATTAAACACACTAAAATCCCCGGATCAAGCAATTAATATCGATTCTTTTCTTTTTTTCATCATGTGTGACTTCGATTCATTAAATATTAAACTAACCATTTCTAACGGTGGAAAAAATTCCATCTTGGAAAAGAGAAGATTAAATGAAGCATATTATTTAGATTTTTTTTATTCTTTTAGAATATGTGTTGTGTATTTATTGGGGTTCATTTAAAAATTAATTTTTGTAAATTTAATTTAAAATATAAAAAAAGAATATTTTTCGTATTATATAAGAATTTTAAAAGAATTAATATGATTTAGTATATTAATACGTGTTTTTACTTTTTAAGTAAGCAATAAGATAGCTTTTTCAGCTAATTGGTAAATATGTTTAATTACAGTCACTGTTCGTTATATTATTATTATTATTATTATCTATATATATAAAAGAGTAAACTCACTGATTCACTGACTGATTCACTGATTCACTGATTCACTGACTCAACACGGTTGTGGCGATCCTATGGGAGATAGAGCCACAATTTTTGGTGAGCAGGTTGATTTTAGGACCCTGACGCTCACTAAGACGGGATTTTGCGAAATACCCCCCGTTCCTCCCCGGGGGGGGCAGAAGGCAAAAATCACCTTTATAAGCATATCTTGGCTCCAAATTGCTCCACGGTGAAGAAATTGCAGATGGGGAGACTAGACTTGAATACAAAAAAAAATCATTTTCTGCGATTTTGGAATTTTGGATTTTTAAGGGGGGTAGGGGGTAAAAATGAGATTTTCAGGGGCGCATAAGGCAAAAACTCATTTATAAGTACAACTCGGCACCAAATTACTTCACAGGGAAGAAATTGCAGATGGGGAGATTAGGCTTGAATACGAAAAAATCATTTTCTGCGATTTTGGAATTTTTGATTTTTTGGGGGGGGAAGAGGGTGAAAATGATTATCGGAGTTGCTGAAGACAAAAACACCTTTATAAGCATAACTCGGCACCAAATTACTTCACGATGAAAAAATTGCAGATGGGGAGACTAGACTTAAGTACAAAAAAATCATTTTCTGCGATTTTGGAATTTTGGATTTTTAAGGGGGGAGAGGGGCTGAAAATGATTTTCGAAGGTGCAGAAGGCAAAAACCACCTCTATAAGCACAACTCGGCTCCAAATTGCTTCACGGTGAAGAAATTGCAGAGGGAGAAACTAGACTTGAAAAAAAAAAAAATCATTTTCTGCGATTTTGGAATTTTGGATTTTTAAAGGGGGAAGGGGGGTATAAATGATTTTCGGAGGCGCATAAGACAAAAACGCATTTATAAGTATAACTCGGCTCCAAATAACTTCACAGTGAAGAAATTGCAGATGGGGAGACTAGACTTGAATACGAAAAAATCGTTTCCTGCGATTTTGGAATTTTGGATTTTTAACGGGAGAAGGGGGTATAAATGATTGTCGGAGGCAAATTTAGAAAAATACGGATTTTCGAGTAAAAGTAATAGCTCAAAGATGTAAAAAAAAAAAATCGCCAAGCGTCTTCTTGAAAATATTTCCAAAAACTCATCTTTTGATTTTTTCCGATTTTTTTTTAGGGGGGGAGGGGGGGCAAAAAAATAAAAATAGTATCAGATCGTTCAAAAGTGGTACATAGAGGTTTTCGATACTTACAAATCGATTGCGGATATTTTCGAATTTGTAAAATTATTAGAAGGGGTGGGCAGTATGGGGGGGGGCTATGGGCAAAAACAAATAGAAATACAGTTAGGCCGTTCAAAATTGGTACAGATAGGTTTTAAAGGCCTGCAAGTCGAATGGGGATATTTTCGAAAGTGTAAAGTTATTAGGAGGGGCGAGAAGGGGGGAGGGAGAGGGGGGGCAAAAAAAATAAAAATAGAGTTAGATCGTTCAAAATTGGTATATAGAGGTTTTCAATACTTACAAATCGATTGCGGATATTTTCGAATTTGTAAAATTATTAGGAGGGGCGGGAAGGGGGAGGTGTGGGCAAAAACAAATAGAAATAAAGTTAGGCCGTTCAAAATTGGTACAGATAGGTTTTAGAGGCCAGCAAGTCGAATGGGGATATTTTCGAAAGTGTAAAGTTATTAGGAGGGCCGGAAAGGGGTGGCGGAGGGGCAAAAAAAATAGAATAGAGTTAGAGCATTCAAAATTGGTATATAGAGGTTTTCGATACCTACAAATCGATTGCGGATATTTTCGAATTTTTAAAATTATTAGGATAGACGGGAGGGGGGGGCGAAGGGGGAAAATAATAGAAATAAGAGTTAGAGCATTTTGGGAATTTTTTCCGAAGGCAGTCAGAACCCGGTGCGACATTTTTCCTAATAAGATTTTTTTTCTGTTTTATTTCACGTGATAAAAATTAATACAATTTTGAGAATTCAGTAATTATAGCGATTCATTTAAAAATAGGGACCAGCGAAGCGGGCGTTGCCTGCTAGTTATTATATATTTTAGCATTATTTTTTTTAAATCCTTGACTAAATACTAGATGAATTGTTATTGAAATTTAGACAGGTAAACAAGATTCTTGGATGTGAATGTTTCAGTAATGATTTAGTCAAAAGTGCAATTAAAAAAAAAAAAAAAAAAAAAAACTAGTATGTTTTGACCACCGCAATATTTTCTTCTGTGTTATCTTATTCAAATTCACAAATACGAACTATTTGTTAAGTTACTACTTATTAATATGTTTTCCTCTGATAAATGCAAACGATTTGTATCTCAGAGAAATATAAAACTAGATGCTGAAAAAGGGTCAATGTCAATTTTGTACCGATATCTCAAGAAATACTTGTATTCTTTTTTTTTCCTTAAAAAGGAAAAAAAAAATGATAACTTTATTTTAATTTTTCACGAGTCTATAATTCAACTATTCATTTTAAAAGTATTGACGAGTTCATTTGAAAGGTAGACATATTACAAATGTGCACCCCTCTGACGGGTACTGCTCCCCAGTGTGGGGGGGGGGCAGTGATGCTCTTACCTCTACACATTATTTTTCCTAGTTCACTACTACTGTTATCAGTGCTACATATTAAATTCACAATCAATCATTACAAATAACTCTAATTATATCCATTTAAAAGAAATTTTGTCCTTTACTGCCCTGTTAAAAACTACAAAAAAAAAAAGTATGGGTAACAGTGCCACCTGTTGAGTGAATAATCCTAAAATATAATTAGCATTAATTTCGATCAAATTTCAACTAAATACCAAGTTTGGTTAAATTTCGTTCATTGGTTCGTCAGATACAACTTCCAAAAAATTGTGATACACACCGACAGCCTGTAGACAAACAGGCATTTTCTAGAAATGGTCAAAACGTGTCCAAAGCGTCTTAAAACGTATAAATCTATTGGAAACCGGCGTAGGAAAATGTTTACGGAATACGTTGGAAATGTTTACATTTTACATAAACTAAAATCCTACGACCGCTCACTACAGTTCCTCACTTTTATTGGTCGACTGCAAGCTACTAATTCCTGAGGGCGGGAAAATATTCACGGCTGCGCATGAATGTCCCATCTACATCTACACTGAAGAAAGTGTCTCTTGCTTCATTGGTTTAGGTGAGAAAAAATAAAGTTCAATACTTTTTAACGTCCCTCATATCTTAGTTTGAAAAAAAATGCCCGGTTTTTCGACAAAAAAAAAAAAAAAAAAAAACTGTAAGAGTCATACATAATTTTTTAAAAAAATGGATGAAAATTATTGCTCATGGACCATTTTAAACAACTGATTATTTCTGAAAAATAAAAGTAAATGTAAAACTCCTTACAAAAGTAAATTATAAGTTTAACATTTTGTGTTATCGTATAATTAATATTTGAATAACTGTAGAAAGATGTTATTTTTAAATTTTTATTGATCATTGAACATTTCATAATAATTGGATGCATATTTGTAGTTACATCGATTAAAGTTATTTTCATCATACTTGTCTTCTTAACAACCATTTAAACATTTAATTTTTCCTGTGATTCAAAAATTTGAGTGTAACAAGAACGATATTGTAAAATAGTCCATAATCCCTGACTAGCACAAAATTTTCGTTTATATTTAAAAATTCACAAAACTTAGGGAAACGGTGTGGAATATGGAATAGTCGGATAAAATGGAATACCATTATATCTCACCTGTACAGTGCTGCAACCTATCGGAAGCACGTCAAACGTCTTCTTTGGGCCTCAAACATCAACGGTAATGCATCGAATAGAGAACGAAAACGTGGAACTTCAAATTTTTTTTGACACGATTTCCTTATGAAACTAAATTGAAGAAAGTATCAGAACGAACAAAACGGAAAAAAAAAATCAAAGAAAATGGCTAAAGAAGATTAAAAAAAAAAAAAAAAAAAAAAAAAAAAAAGAAAGAAAGAAAGAAAGAATAAAAGCTCTGAAACTCTGATGGAATGTGAGATTAGTTGTAAAGCAGATTCTTACCATTCTGATGAATCCTCCGAGATATACTTTTTACCACAAACCATATCACATACTGGCAATAATAAATGCATCTTTTGTGATGGACAACTTTTACTCAAAATGGGAGTTGTGGATTCAGTGTTGTTTGTGTAAGATCTAGAAACACCTAGATTATACAGGAGGTGAAATACTTTTCCGATTTTTGTAAAACTTGAATTTGATATAATTTTAATAATGTTTATTTTCAATAATAGATAAAAACAAAATGTTTATATTACAATTAATCATAATTTTCTCTAAAATACTACCATATTCCCCATTATCCTTTAATTAAATTATTTTTCTGTATTTTCCTTCCATTTTAACTTTTCCATGGGTATTTTATATTTCCTATCCTGTTCCATATTACCGCTTTAACCACATTACCCGAAAGAAAAAATAAAATAAAATAAAATAAATCTTTTGCATGTAAACTCTCTCTACATACATATTTTAAAATTACATAAAACCATCCAATTACATTAGAAACACTTGAAAATTTGCAATAGTTGAATCCACAATGATGCAAAGGGTTTCATTATATTATTGTGTGTTTCAAATAGAAATGATATCCTGTATTCATCTGTTTTCCCCTACAGCTCAAAATTTATGGATTTCGAATTTAGATAGTAAAACCACAAATTAAATAATTCGAGGATATCAAAATATATATCTTTTTTGAAAATTTGAGAGCAAAAAAATTAAATGTATTGCATACGTTTTTGCTAACACCATGTATGCTTGCTCACTTAACTTTTGACTCTTAGAAAAAAATTGAGATTTAGTCCATTCTTCCGATAATTCTTGTTTTTCGACAATTCTTTTCTTCATTTTAATAATATTCAGCTGAAATTTTGACTTTAATTACTCCACATATTATCTTTTAACCTACGTAATTAAAATAATAATAATAATATTATTAATAATAATAATATAAAGTTAAGTTTCCTGCATGCACAGTAAAATATTATTTACTACTAACACTTATATATCAATGGAAATTGAACACCCTGATGGGCAAAATCAGCTATTTTGTTAAAAACAAAATAATAAAGATACAAAAGGGCATTATTTAAAAGGAAAAAGAATATAAAAATACAAAAGCTATTTTACTGAAGACTACAAAGCTGTTTTATTGCCTTTTAAAAGCCTAAGACAGAAATACAACGTCATATTTATGACCTGCACCTGCACGTGGAACTCTGAAAGGGGACCACCCGCATTTAAGCCCCACTGGCTACCGCCAAAAAAGCCCCGGCGAGGTCGTAAAAAAAGGCACCGTAGTAATCTAGAAGCAAGCAAATTGGTAGAAGAAAGTTCCAATCAGAAGATAGACCCAATAAAAAAAAATGCAAGGGGAAAACCTCCTCCAAAAATTATAACGAGAGACTTAAAAAATTAAAGGGGAGAAAAGATTCCTTTAAGAGTCAGAATTCTAAAAAATTGCCTTCGTGTGTGCAGACGTAATGTGAGGTCCTGCTATCATCAGTGTGGTGCTGCCTAGCCGAAATGATTCATCTAGGATACTTAAAGATGTGCTCCCTGCTAGCCAAAATATTCCTCTTGTGCCTGGACTGTGACATAGCATCTGATAAATCTGGTGAGAATTTCTTACATTTCTCGGTCAGTAACTGTGACATAGCATCTGATAAATCTGGTGAAAATTTCTTACATTTCTCGGTCAGTAATTTTACCGTGCAATGCTGGTAAAGCACATTTGTTTTCTAAGTACTCATCTTTAGCACCATTGATGCAAAATCAAAGATCATTGTTATATCATTTATATTGTATTGTAAAATTATAGAATAATCAATTTAATTAGTATTCAAAATTTGGATATTTAATAAAGAAATTAATTAAAATTATGTGAATCTAATATTATTTGAGAGTAAATTTATTTATTTATAACCATATTATTTTTCAGATTAATGTTTGCTTTTTAATTAGGATTAATTTTAGGCATTTCACAACGCATGCCCGAATATCGAATTGATATTCCAAAATGTACTACCACGAAGATGTCACCTTAGAGCCACGGAAGTAAGGGTAGTGTGATTTTGGTTAATATCCGCCCAACACACCCCTCCCCAAATTTCTAAATTACCCTGACCCTTTACCCTCGAATATCATAGTCTGAAATAAACACTCACAATAACGATCTCTTACAATGTATGGAAAGTTAGAGTTCTTAAAAATAATTTTCTAGAGATTAAGTTGTTTTATTTATTTATTGATTTATTTTGAGTATTTGTGATTATTGTAAAATGATGTTTGTCTATACTTTCACATCTAATTACATTCAGCGCTCATACATCCCGCGACAAAAAGGTAGGTACAAAGGGTTTTTTCTTTGATTTTTCATAAAATAACATTATCTAAATTGTGCTTATCATTTATTATTATCATAAAAATAACACTATTCCCGGACTAATTTTTATTTTAAGACTAATTTAGAAAAGTTTTATGACTAAATGTTTTCTAATTTAAGTCTACACTCCGCGGCAAAAAGATAGGAACAAAGGTTTTTTTTTTTTTTTTTTTTTTTTTAATTTTTCATAAAATAACATTGTCTAAATTGTGCTGATCATTTATTATCATAACAAAATATTATCATATCAAAAACATATTAAATATTAGAACCATATTCAAAATAATCATATTCAAAAAAAAAAAAAAAAAAAAAAACTTTGTTCCTATCTTTTTGTCGCGGTGTGTAGCCTTAAATTAGAAAAATTTTAGTCTTAAAATTTTTCTAAATTAGTCTTAAACAAAAATTAGTGTTATTTTATTTTATGATAATAATAAATGATAAGCACAATTTAGATAATGTTATTTTATAAAAAATCAAAGAAAAAACCCTTTGTACTTATGTTTTTGTCGCGGGGTGTAGATGTTTGATGTTAAAAATATAACATTTTGTTATATTAACCCTACAAGGCTCATTTTTTTTTTTTTTGTGCGCAACAAAAATATATAGGTTGTAATTAGTGATCAGAAGACAGGGAAAACTTATAAAAATAAAAATAAAACCATATTTTACGGAAAAATCAACTTTTTATTTCAGTTCCACATACGGTACACTGAGCCTTAACTATACTTTTTGGTATTAAACTAGTACAATTAAATTGTTTTGGAAATAGTTTCCTATTTGATTTTTTTTCAATTAGTGACTTATTATTTTAAACAAAATGAAATAACTATTATATAATTTACTTTTTTATGTATTGCCACTTATAATAAACAAAATCATATAACTAATATACTAAATTTGTTATTTTTTTATTGATGAAAAGATCTAAAACAATTATTATATTTATTTAGGCAAAGTTCTACGCGACATTTGTCGCAAGATAAGAATGTTTTTCCTTTGCAACCAGGATATTTGTATCGTTGTCTTTTTTCACCCCAAACAGGAAAAATGCTCAAACCCATCACGTCTGACATCACGAGGAGGTAGGATTGATGTATTTGCCTTCTGCCTTTTATTTTCAATATCATCAGATAAACTTGGTCTACCTCTCTTTTTGTTTATCGACAGCCCAAACATGCATAAAATTTTCCCTACTTTAAATTTGAAGTCCTTCTGTTTTATTGGGGTTGGCGTATGCTGCTGCTCCCCGACTCTTCTGTACAATAACCAGCAATTGATAAGAGTTACATCAAGAAGATGATAAAATAGCCTCAAGTACCATTTTCTGGTCCTAATTTTTAATTTATATTTCCCTAGGAACGAATCTAGGAGGTCCACACCACCCATATGCTGGTTATATGTTTTGATTATTTTGGGCCAATCCACTTGTATATACTTTTTCTGCTTTTTGCAGTATCTTCTTACTGTTTCTATTGGCTCTTGATCCACAAAAGACGATGATAAAACGACTGGTTTGTTATCGTACCATATAACGGTGACCTGTATTATCATAATTTGCTACCCATTGCTCTGAATAACCTCTCTGAACCTTTTCCTTGTTTAGGTCTTTTATTGAAGGTATTTTGAGGTCTTTTCCTAGAGAGGGTCTTTCGAGGTCTTTCCCAGAAGGAATATTCAAGAAACCCTCGATATCTTCATCACGTAATCTTCTTCGCGACATTATCTTTAATAAAATCAAAGTATTCATAAGGAAAGTTATCGTAAGTACGTATAAGTTAAAACGGACACTAAAGCTCAACGTACCGTATGTGGAACATACATAAAAATATGATTTACTAATACGTTTACTGTTGTAATATAAAAAAACAACTTACCTCTGCAAAATATACACTTCGTTATAACACACAGAATTTTTCTCGAGTCAGATCTGTTCGAAAACTATTCTTTTTTTATTTTTGAATTCAGACAAAAGACTAACGTATCACTTTCATTCAAATTTCACACTGAGTGCACTATAACAAAAACACGAACGACATCTTTAGGTAAAGATTCGTATTACTACATTGCTAAATGTCAGTAGCTTCTATCAAGATGTCAAGAGATGTCGCTACTAATAGTTTTATAGCTATAGGAGCGATTAAAGTCGGTGTTCCACATATGGAACTGGGTGCCTTGTAGGGTTAAAACATATTATGACTAACTAAAACGTGACTGTACCGAAAATAATAATGAAAAATATTTCATAAAGCCTAACTGACAACGAAATTTCATTATTGTTTAAAAATTCACAAAGCTTGTATTTCAGAATGCATGGGTTTTATCTTTAGATAATAAAATTGAAAATTAGATCATTTCAGGATATTAAAATGTATATCTTTTCCGCAGTTTCAAGTACAAGAAATTTAAATATATACTATAAGATTTTGGCTACATTATGAAAAGAAAACGACATTCCTCCCTCTTCTAGGAGAAGGTTGCTTGTGGGGTAAATAACTCAGGGGATAGGGATCACTAACTTCTAAATCTCTGTCTTCATCTTCCTAAATAATAAATCAAGCTGAAGGGAAGATTTCATTTCCTTTGCATTAAATATTAAGAAAACAGGGGTTCGAAATTGCAAGTGTAGCATAATTAAAGAGTACATCTCCTTAATACAGCCATTATTTATCTTTTATATTTTTATTAATTAGTTTTGGACAGAGACTGGAGATGATTAATTAAGATTGAAGATAAAATAGTGATATTAAAATTTAAACGTGTACTTTTAAAAATTTATAATTACATAACAAGTGTGTTAAAGTAAATGTATTTATTTATTTTTTAATCGCATTTAATCATTCGATCATTTTTATTCTTCTTTTAATTGACCTTATAAAACTAGATTACATTTATTAACCCTTATAATTATAGTTTAATAAGTTGAAGAAATACAGTATATTCACTGCTTTCATAAATATTTCAAATTTCATAGATATGTACGATTTAATTGGTAATTGATATATTGATTTTATCTCTATAATTTTAATTGGGGGAGCTTGACTCGTTTATTTCCCCGCATATCTAAAAATATCTAAATCTAAATATGCATGTCGTTTCTTCATCGTATGGTCATTGGGTATTACATATGCTGGAATTTAATATGATTGGCTGATTGGTTTTAACTTCGCACTAGCACTGCGTAATAGGTAACTGGCGACGATCTGGGATGCACTCTTAAGGACGGTCTGAAGACATGCCATAGCAATTTTATACTGCACGGAGGGAATGGCTTCCTTGCGTTGGCGATCCCCCAGAGGTATAAATTAGATGGAAACACGGAAAAAATTGCGCCCACGTGCACCACCGTCGTGCGTTTTTTACGTGCACCAGCCACCATTAGGAATTTCCTATGACCAAAATGCAAAGAACCGATTAATGAATATAGTTATCTCGTGAAGAATATTGAGATTGAACATTGGTTCAAAAAACGCTACAAGAAGGTAAACTCTATGTTTTCACTAGGTACGTAAATAAATTGAGAGATCCTTGAGTAGAACAGGAAAGTTTATTCGAGGAGGCTAATAATAAAGAAATAGCTTAAAAGTGACAGTGTTAATAACATCGAACAGTATTATTACTACTTTAGTTCTTTATGTCACTTTTACTTTATGTCCTTTGCCGAAATAAATATTTGATGTCCATTCTGGACTTATAATTTAATAAATACCTTGAACTCTGAAATAAAATTGTAACATGTGTAGAGAGCCTTTTATGTTAAAAATCATCATGCATACAAATTTATATGTTATATAAATTAGGATATTCATAATCACTTTACATACAAGCATCTTCTTGTATTTACTTATACATTTTATAAATACAATTGATATAGGAAGATCAATACCGATAACCTATTCAATAAATAATTTTTGTACAAAAGAAAAAGTCAATAATAATAATAAAACATTATTGTTTATGCATTTTTTTTAAAATATTAAATTATTTTTAAATCATTAGTAAAAGTGGAAAATACACAACAACAACAAAAAAAATTAATAAACATATTCACAGTTTTGTTGTACCTCTTATTTATACAGAATTTCTTCAATAAATAGCATTTTTAAAGCCTCGTGAAGGAAAATTATTATTTGAAAGAATGATTTCATACAAGGTCTTTTTCATAATGGCAGTGTTTATATGGGTAAAAAATAAAAACCTTACTTATATTTACAGCAACAGATTCAATTATTTCACATAATTCAATTCTAATGCATTTGCTAGCGAATGGATTTTTTTATTTTTCTGAAAAAATGTATTTACATAGTTTCTAA
The DNA here is from genome assembly GCA_963930645.1 of Salticus scenicus. NCBI lineage: Eukaryota > Metazoa > Arthropoda > Arachnida > Araneae > Salticidae > Salticus > Salticus scenicus. The sequence goes on from OZ005661.1 coordinate 178,853,715, forward strand.
ATGCAAAATAGGCTCTACTTAAATTTACTTACATACAAGTACCTTATATTCGAGTTTATATTAATTATCAAATAACGACTTTTTCTTAAAAAAACACCAACTTATAACAATGAGATTGTTTGTGATCCAGTTTTTTTTTTTCTTTCCACTTGTAATTGCAAACTATAATTTTCATTATATTTGCTTTATGAAAATTATAAGAAAATTTAACCCCTTAACACGCGCTGTCCTCGCAACGAGGACGCAAAATTTAACATCCAGCTGCAAAAATTCATCCCGGAAATTTTTTAGCTAAAATTTACATTTGTAGCATAGCAGAAAAGGCCGGTTTTTTTAACCTTAAAATTCAAAATTTCTTTTAGTTAATTTTGGTCATGAATTCCGGTGGCAGTATAATTTAAATGATCCTAAGTGTCTCGCGCCGCAAAGGGTTAAAAAAAAAAAATGTTGTTGTTATAAAATTACGAAATGTAAGCAGCTTTGGAAAAATATTATCTAAAAAATGTGTAAATATGAACTATTTTTCATGGTAGAAAATATCTTCAAGAACGTATATATAATATTGTCAAATATAAGCAAGATGTTTAAATATAAGAATATTAATTACAGTAGGCAATTAAAAAAAATAATAATACAAATTTTGTCTGGAAGTTGTATCTGCATTCTTCCTGCATTTAAAACTTCACTTACCCTGTCCCGGCTCGATTCCTGGCTCAGGCGTTGATATTTGAGGGTTTCATAATCTACTTTAATCTATAAATCCCTGCTCAATGAGCCTTATTGTCTAAAAAATAAATACTACGGTTAAAAACCAAATTCTAAATATAAAATAATCTTCACGGAGTTTATGAAATTCAGAATTTCCGATATCTCTCTATATATTTATTAAGTGTATAAATATTCTAAAATACAGAAATCCAAAAGTATCTTTAAAAGGGATTTTTTCCCTATAGACTATTTTCCTTGATGGCAAAGAATCACGAGAACATCAAATACGACCTAAGTTCATCAACACGTTCTACAACGGATTTTCCTACTGCCTTTACTTCACATTTTTTTCTAATGCACTTAAGATCCCTATTTCTCTGTACGATTACGGAAGTGGCCAAATGGGTCCCACGTACTATCATAAAAGAGAAGATTTTCAGCTTAGCTTTAAACTAAGAATTTTTCTTAGAAAAGCATGAAATACGTAAATTTTATTTCTACATAGAAATCTGTTTTTTTTTTTTTTTTTTTTTTTTTTTTTCTTATGATATTTTTTTCTGACATATATATATAATAAAGATGATCTATTAAGCATATTAGAAGCCAAGCAACAGATAAAAGATCACTGAAATACCAATGACCAATAAGATTAAAAAAAAAAAAAAATATCAGTGGATGAAATACACTAATGTAAAGAAACCAGATCCACTAATCAACAGCCTGTAAAACAAACGAATCAATACAGTAACACAACAAATCCCAACTCAAAACCATAAACTTATCAAAATTTATGAAAAATTAACCTAAGAAACACAAGATAGGAAGGAAGGAGGCAAGCGGCAAGAATTGTGACTTGCCTGTGGGGTTAAACTAGTTTCACGCAGGCAACATTATATATATATATATATATATATATTAATCGATTGTTTGATTAGTAAAACTACACTTCGAGTATCTAATTTTATTCTTCCTTTCTTTCTTTCTGTTTTAACGTTCTCTAGAAAATTAAAATATATTTTTTTTTTGCTTCGTCTGTCTATCTGTATTTCTGCTAGAGTGCTTTCTAACATATCTTCTTTTAGTTCCCCATCATACTATAGGTATGGGGAACTTAGATAATCGTGAAAATTTTCGACATCGGTTGTTTGACTTTTTTACATGTTTTCAGGTGTGAGGAATCAGAAAATGACAAAATTTGTATGGTGTCTGTCTGTAGGGTGTCTGTTAGTGTGTAAGTTCGTTAGTGTGTTAGTCCTTTAGTTTGTTAGTCTGTTTATACGATATCTCACGAACAAATGATCGTAGAGAGGTCAGACCAGTTTTAAAGTATTACTTTAAACCCTGGTAAGAACCCTGCTTATTTGCAATATTCGAATTAAAAAACTTCGTAAGTTATTTGAAATTTACGATTTTCTGAACTTGGGAGAATAGGGCAAAATTTCACTTAAACTTGCATTAAATGAAAAATGTTTTCTGTAAAAATGTCAGACCAGTTTTAAAATATCAGTTTTGATGCCGAAATGAACATCAGTTACTATAAACATGCTACTTTAAAAATTTCGCAAGTTATTGGATATTTACGAATTTCTTAACATGGCAGAATAGGACAAAATTTCACATAAACGTCAATTTTGAGGGATATTTTCATCGTACAGATGTCAGACTATTTTAGAAACATTATTTAGGATACTGGCATGAATGGTATTCACTATGAATTTTCCAATATAAAAATTTCGTAAGTTGTTAGAATTTTACGAATTTCTTATCGTAACAGAATAGGGCAAAATTTTACGCAAACATCAATCTTGAGGGATATTTTCGCCGTAAAGATGTCAGTCCACTTTTGAAATGTTATTTAGGATACTGACATGAATACCATAGAGTATGAATTTTCCAATTTAAAAAATTCGTAAGTTATTTGGAATTTACGATTTACTTAAAATGACAGAAAAAGGCAAGATCGAGCATAAACGTCCATTTTGAGGATAATAAATATATCAGACAATTTCAAAATAACATTTATGATACTTGTATGAACATGATTGACTACAAATATTCTAATATGAAAATTTCGTAAGTTATTCGAAATTTAAGATTTCATCAACATATCAAAACGCGGCGATATTTCATATAAATACGCATTTTTGGAAAAGTTGCATTGAAAATAGTAGCATGAAAATAAACTACGAAATTGATCCCAATGAAATAAAATAATATATTAGAATAAGATATCGAACTGAATGGTGGGTAGCCTATTAGGTGAGGATTTTGGTTCTGTCACTGTGTTAAGCGTTTGGTCAAATTCATTTCTCTTAAGATGTATATAAAATGTCCTGTACAAGAAATTTATGAGAACATTCAAATGATAGGGAACTGAGCAGAGTCCACCTATGCCAACTAGTTTGGTCTTATGAAGGGTAGTGCATATTTATTTTGATCCAAAACAAATGGTTAATATCTTTGAAATTTGTCAAGTTCACATTATTCATTCGAATATATGTCATAGGTATCCCCCCCCCCTCTATGTTTAATCTAATATTAAGTTTAAACATCTGATCCCATTTATACTTTTAAAATAAATTTATTCTCTAGTTAACGTTGTTTCTTTAAAGATATACCGAGATTTCTTAAGACTGATTTATGTTGACCATAATAAAAAGTCTTGTCACAGAATTTGTTAATATTAACTCTCATATTTCAGGATTCCTTCAAGAATAGCATTCTTGAAAGGTTAATGCTAATAACGCAACAGTAAAAAAAAATAAGGGAGCATTCTCAAAACTGAACTTCTAGTGAGGCATGTAATATGCCACGACGAATAATTCTCTGGGAAACATTAATGGGAAATGTAATATTTATATAGAATAGGGGACAGAGACAAATATATTATACTGATCAAAAATTTAGATAAGGAACTTCCCCATCTTAGGTCAGAGGTATGTTAGAAAGACAGGGACAACTGTAATCTATCAACTTGAGACGGGGGTAGGAATTTAAAATTACAGCCTTGATAACATGATGAGGATGTTCAATCATCCATCAGACAGCTTTAACGAATTAGTTGCACGACATTTTGAGATGAGGATCTATGTAATAAGGATAAGAATTAAGAGATAAGCTAATTTGCTGTCAGCATTCGGGAAAAAAATGGCGATAGTCAGGATGCAGTTATTCGAAATTTCAAAATAAAATAGCAATTTTATTGATATCTGAAAATTATGTATGTATATATGTGTATGTGTGTGTGCGTGTGTGTCTGTATGCATATATGCATACTGTATAAGTAATTTAAATACAGATTGCAGAACAAGAATTAAAAATCACTAAAAGTTTACGAAAGCCATTTACCGATTTTAAATTATAATAGGTTTCTAAACATAGTACGTACGCTGGATATATATAATTAAATTATAAAACAAAAATTTAAATTAAGTATTATTAAGCTGAAATAATAGTAATAAAACAAAATGTATTGGGTAATTTTTAATTATAGTAAATACAACAATACTTCCATTTCTTGATAATTATTCATCAACAACTCTATCAACCAAACAGCCTATAACACCATACAACCTCCATAACTGAATATCTACCCCTATTCACCACGTTTTTATTGTGTTTTAATTATTATATATATATATATCAGGTCGGCTGTTCTTTGCTCTTTCTTCATCTTCTTGTAATTACTTTTTTCTGTTATTTTTTTATTCAATTTGTTATATATAATATCATCCCCGAATGTTTCAAAAACAGTTCCTATTAACTTTTAAGTATCGTTTGTTAAAACGATAATAAATCTTCCTTTCCATGTGTGGTTCGTTGTACATATATACAAGTCGTTTTTCCTGGTGCTTGTTCTTTGTAAAGATGACTTATTATTATTATTATTATTATTATTATTATTGAGAAACAAATTTCATAGAATTCCTGTTCAAAGATCTAGTTTAAAAGAGAAATCATAAAATAGAAACTGTCTAAAAAACACATTTTCTTGTGAGTATTGTCTAAAAAATGCACACACGTCAATGTACAATGTACAAAAAATTTTCTATAATAATAATATATCATAATAAACACTTAAAATTTATAGTAAAATGCAACCAATTTGACTATAACGCCCCCCCCCCCTCCCCAGTCGATTACTATAAATCATTACACAGATTTATTGATTATTTTTATAATAATTAGTTTGTAATCAAGACTGGTAGAAGGAGTCTTCGTAGCAAAATGTTAATTTAGTAATTTTGATTGAATAAACAAACAATAATTTAAATATGATAGAGCCAATTTAAATTTAACGCATGTCTTTTCTCAGATGAACAGTAAGTGTAATTGAACGAAATTATGGAAAATTTTTACAATAATCAAACTACGATTTTTTTTTCTAATACAACGTCATTGAAGCAAAATGTTAAATTATAATTCTTCCCAAATAAACAAACAAAGTCTTAAAAATGATTACAGTATTTACTTCACGAAACGTTTTCAAAAAATAAAATTATGGAAAATCTATAATCCATTGTTAAATAAAGCTTTCTTCACTGTACGTATTTTCATCAAAATTTTTAAAGTTAATGTCACGAATAAATATTTTCTCGGGGATAGGAAAATAATCCTCAGCCATTTCTATTTTTACAAAGCTAATTTATTTTCATAAACATTTACTTAAGGATTTTCAGAATTATATATTTCAGCAGTTAATAAGTAATGGTTAATAAAACATTTCAAATCAATATTTATTACCAACCATGAAGATTGGGGAGAAAAGTATGGAGGAAAATGTTAAATTATAGCAAAGCATAAAATGGGATATTTAATAAAATTACATCAAGGTAAAAAAAAAAAAACTTATATATATATAAAATATTTAGAGTTCTGCTGATGTAAAGAATAAGTAAGGTGTAAATAACATTAATTTCACACGAGAATCCAGTATATTGTGGCCATCACAAAACAGTTATCTATGTATATCTTCTTCTTCAAATTAATGCAATAAAAGTTATTAAAATTATTACATAAGTCACTTAGCAAAATTTTCAGATAAGTTTAATAAATATTTTCCCCGATGAATACAGACGATTTTCATCTCAGAGAAATAGAGCCCTAAATTTTGAAAGATAGTCAATTGTTTGCCCTATAGACGATAATTCCATATATATTTACTTAAGGCTATTTAGATCTACGTGATTGAGCAGTTGATAAATAAGGGTTAATAAAACACTGGAATCATATTTTTATCGAAGATAAAGATTGGGCAGAAAAGATTGGGGAAAACAATAAATTACAGTAACGCGTAAAATTGACGAGATTATGATTTTTTTTTTTTTTTTTTTTTTTTTACCTTTTTTGAGTCAAAAAAAAAAAGAAAAAAAAAAAGATAAGGAACAAATATAAAGAATATTTTTATGTATATATTATTTCACAAACATAAATATTATTGTAATTTTTAGCCTATTTTTCATAAGAAGAGGGATATAAAAGCAGTGTAGTTCAAAAGTTATGTTTGATGTGAGTAAAAAAAAATATGTATATACCGGGTGATCCAAAAGTCAGGACGAACTGTAAAAAAGAATAATACGAAAACGAATCAAGATACAAAGATACCGTTTGCACCAAACGTATGTAAAAGAAGCCGGGTTTTGAGTTGCAACGAAAAAAAAAAATAGTTATGTTGGCGACCAACAGATGGCGCTGTTGGATTTCTGATGTAGGATTATGCAAAGCAACAAACGATATAAAAAGGAGCAACTGCGGCAGGTAATAGTAGTCGAAGCTTATATGCATCCAAATATCGCATTCTCAGTCGCAACTTTAATCACGCATGGCCTCCAAGATCTCCCGATCTGAAACCCTGTGACTTTTGGCAGTGGGGATTCTTGAAGTCGAAAGTGTACCGCAACCAACCGGAATCACTAGCAGCACTGAAAGTTGTCATCCGCCAAAATGTGTCTACCATAACGCAAGAAATGCTACTAAATCCTGTGCACGGTGTGGGGAATTGTCTCACAGCTGTACTTCTGAATGATGGACAGCACATTGAACAGTTACTGTAGTAGTACTAATTAACTGTAATTAAGCTGACTTGTAAGTTGTCAATATTTTTTTCATTTGTAAATCATCTTTTAGTGAAATAAAACACTATAGTGCCATCTGTTGGTCTCCAACAGAACTATTTTTTTTTTCGTTGCCACACAAAACCCGGTTTCATTTTTATCCGTTTGGTGCAAACCGTATCTTTGTATCTTGATTCGTTTTCGAATTATTCATTTTTAAAGTTCGTCCTGACTTTTGGATCACCCGGTATATACATATATATATATATATATATATTTATTTATATACATCCTGATATGAGGCAAAAAAGGAAAACAAAAATATTAAAACAACAGGATTGTTTTCAGAAAAAATAGTACACTTGAAAAATGACTTTTTTTTTTTTTTTTTTTTTTTTTTTTTTTCATTTGGTAACGAGTTAAAAAAAAAAAAAAAAAAAAAAAAAAAAGTAATAATAATAAACTAAAATTAAGATAAAACGTGCAAAAGAAATTTTAGGAATTCAATATAGTAACCGCAGCTAGCGAACGCAACTTTATATTATAAGGTTAACACACACACGCACAAAAAAAAAAAAAATGTTTTTTTTGTATATTTAGATCAATTAAAAAGTGTTTCTCTTATTTCCTTTCACATCAAGTTAAAATAGAAAATATGTTAAATTAAAAATAAGTGAAATCGCTTGAATGAAATTTTATCAAATGAATATAGTAACCTGTGCTAAAGAACACAACACAGTTACCACACGTCTTTCTGTAGAAGAATAGACTAAAATTATGTTCTTTAACCTAAACTAAACTCTGTTTTTTACAGAATTTTTTATCTATTACTTAGGAAACAATAATACACTTTAACTTATTTTTTTTAATACAATTTTTCATTTTAAAAACTTTCTTTTAAAATTCCTACGGAAGGAAGTTCTTAACTCTGCATGTAATTTTTTTTTTAAATGCGATACAGCGGTTTGTGATTTAAATTATTTTCTATATTTATTTTTCCTTACTGACTTTTTATTTATCTAGCAATAGAAATGAGTGTATTTTTTTCCTAACTGTTGATAAATTATTTCGGTACGGATATTCGATACTTTGTTATTGAAATGCTCGATTGAAATTTCGACCAATTGGATTGAAAGGCAAATAAATAGATAGAAATTTTCACAGAGATATGTTTCGTAATATAAATAAAGATGCGGATAGTGATTTATTTATTTTTCATATTTTATGAATTTATTTTATTATTATTATTTTCTATGTATTATTATTATTATTATTTTGAAGGATTAAGTAATTAGTAAGTATTTTGCTTATATGGATATTTTGAAATTCTATATAATTTTATTTAAATGCTTCCTTGAAACAAGTGATGAAGTTTTGGCCACTGGGCCATACTACTGAAAGTAAAAAGTTCCAAATAGTTTCAGATGGGTGTATTGAAAATGAGGTGGGAAGTTGGAAAAATAAATAAATAAATAAAAAGAATTTCCTTAAATTATCATTTAATTTTTAAATATTTCCCATGATTAAACAACATTTTCAACTAATTTTGCTTAAAATAGAGTTGAATAAAGTAAAAAATAAATAAGTAAAATAAATGATTAACCAGTGTTGCATGTCTGAAAAATGAGTAAATACTAATGACATTTCCACAGCAAACCTTAAAGAAATATTATATTGATTATTTCTTTATCTTAGCATTTTAATGAACGCAAAGTTGTTGAAAAATTCCGAACGCATGGCGACAATGTGTCATGTATTTATATCGAAAATTAATTTATGAAAAAAAAAAAAAAAAAAATGAGATGAAGATATTCATAACGTTGGACCCCTTGTTGTGCTCTTGTGGTGAGGAAGGCACTGCTTACCATTACTACTTCAAGTGTCTCCTTACCTCCAGTTTTCACCTACGAAACCCATCCCCAAGACCAGTAAACTGGTTAGATAATATCATCACTAGATCCTCCCTAATCCAAAAACTAAATAAAATCTACGCACTTTAATACATATTACTAATTTAACAGATTAACCTCTAAGCTTCTTCCTACTGCCTCAAATTGCAACCTACAATTGTGATCATCCCAAGCCACTACTCCTTCTGCAGCACTACTCCAAACTTGTACAGCAACGTTACCAAATTAACCACTGTTGCCCCTTGTCGCGTGCGGCAAAAGCCCGGCAACAACATGCAAATGTCAAAAAGACTTTTATCAATGCTCCTAAACCAACTCAAAGACTAAAACCAATGAACTGAAATACTTAATTATGGACTCAGCTAATGAAATCATAGACTAAACTTCTCATTGCAAAGTCTTAACAAAGTTATTTATTCCTCCTTGTGTTCTCTGTCGCGTGGGGTTTAATCCCGGCACACCTGCTATAAATAAATTATCGCCCTCTGTCGGTTGAGGCTCAGTGCCCGGCGAATTTTGTAAACGCTTGTTGAATTCTCAATAAACGTTCGGCGCAGTTCCCTCTGTCTCGGACACTTGTTGCCCGAGACACTGAAGCGCTCAACATCGCTCCAAGAGCAATGAGCGAGGACTGCCCCCTGTTCGGTTTACATGGACGCATTTTATGAAAAATGTGATGCAAGTTTTCGACATAACAAAATTAGCATATGTTCCTCCCATACGGTGTGTTGGTTAACATCCTGACCCCCACAAGCCGGATTCGAATCCCGGACAAGGCGATGATAATTCTTCCTGTGGTGTTTCTATCAAAGGTAACGACTTGATGGCAGCCCATTGGTCGCTTCTTCACAAATGACCTTCACAATTCAGTGACTAATGCTCAAGTAGGAAATGCTGCGTCATTAAATAATAATAATAATATGTGTTTTAAATTACATTGAGAAAAAATTATGTGACTGACATCTAGAATCTAAATTATGGCTCTGGTAAAAATAGTTCCATGTCATCCTTACAAATTCTAGATCCCTTTGTTAGTGATTTCTAAAAACCCCAATTAGAATTCAAGAGCTTTTTCCTATATTCTCGTTGTCAATCTCATCTAAAAAATCTCTGTAAATAAATGCGAAAATAAGAGGCGAGTTTTAGTAACTATAATTTGTTTTTTAACCCAATTCTAGAAAACCAAGCAAAAATGTCTCGCGATACAAAGGATTCACAATATATATACTATTCATAATATTGTATAGAATTAGTGTAGACTAGAAATTCTCGATCATTTCGTCTATCCAGGTTATTTGTTTACCTTATACACATAGCCCGGAAATCTATATTTCTAGTTATTTCTAGTTTAGCGATTCAGAAAATGGCTGCTTGTTCGTTTTAGATGAGTAAGGTATATATATATATTTTTTTTTTTTTCCCTCAATTATTATATATATATATATAGTATTTATAAAATCACGTTTTCTTTTGGCAACACCGGTTGCTGCATTAGCAAACAACCTCTTTGTACAAATAACCTACGACAGGGTACATGAACAGTTTGTTCGTGGATTTATTATGTTAGCATTGCAGAAACAAACTAACAGTGTACGCTACCAGCTACCATAGTTTGTTTGGACAAAGTTGGTTCACGAAACTCCTCATTATGAACGCAAGTGATACTAATGACGTTATCTGTATGCACCCTACATTAAAACACCAGAATTGATTTGTTTTAAAATTGATTAATAAATTTGTTTAAGGATACTTGGCACCTTTGACTTGTCACCAAGTCCCCTTAATTGATTTAGCTTGATTTCTAAGATAAAAATGTTTTCTTAAAATATCAACGAGGATTTTGTCTAAGTTATGCATCATTCAGTTACAAACGTCTTGAGATCATGCAATATTTTGATAATACCTTAGTCGTTTTTTGTATTTGTGATTTTTTTCCAGTTAAATGTAGACTTTAACACTTCTCTCTCCTTATTTTTAACTAGTCTACCTGTGTTCACTAGTTCTATTCGTATTTTTTTTTTTTTTCATTTTTTTTTTTTTTTTTTTTTTTTTGTGTGTGTGTGTGTGTTTTAAATTGCACTCTCCACTTTCCCCCCCCCCTACTGCATGGAATAGGTGCTTATGTTTTTAAACACACGAAAACATCAAATCGACTTAATTTTATATGCTGAAAAAAGTAAAAATTTCAAATCGTTTTCAAAGTTTTTTAATGGAATTAATTTATTTTTATTTTATTTATTATTTTTTCCAGTATACGAATTTTAGGAAAAACCACTTACGTTTACCAAACAAAAAGAAACTTTGGAAAATGACTTTATATATTTTAAAATTACTCCAAAGCAAACAGGATCTTTCATAAGACATGCACAAGGATTATCAATAAAGTACAATGACACAGAATTCTGAAAAAATGGCATCCATGGGAAGATTTAGTAAAAGATCTAGTAATAGGAATTCTCTAGTAAAGCACACAATATAGTTTGTTAGTTGAGAAATGTCCTTATAAAAAGGTAATGGCCAATACACCTATTGCTAAAAAAAATTAAAATTAAACTTTATATTATTGAGAAAATTTTCTTATTTTTAAAAGGCAAACATTTCCTACATCAAATTAAACCTTAAAGGTTACCACTGTGAGAAAAAATAGACTTGCTTTAGCTATGTCATACACTATATGCGTAAACATAATATGTCTGGAAAAATATGCTCCTGATAAATAATACATACACCGTAAGTGGTAAAGGTTAAGAATCTGGCGTACAATATTCAATTACTTTGAGGCAATTTCAAGTAAAGTGGAACAACAAGCAAAGAAATTATTGGAATCGGAAATTCAAAATGATAGTTGACTAAGTTTGGGAAAGTAAATTTCGATGCTATATCTAAAGGGTGGAGGAAGCACAGTTTTGTAATGACCCGTTATTAGAGGGGAGGGGTCATATTAAGCTGATGATGGATCACCCACTTAGATTTCCTGGTGTAAACCATCTGGAGATTAGCAAGCATCTGTGTTTATCAATAGCATAAAAGTAATGAAAATTTTTTATTGTTTTTTAAAATGGCAAATTTAAATGACTGTTTTTTTTATGAATTTTAATGTATATAAACCAACAATATTTTAATTCTAAAAGGATCTAAAAAAATATAGACAATATTTTTAACATATCATAGAAGAAAGTATAAATGTAGGGTGGAAACGTAAAAAGTATGTATACAGACAAATTACATATGACTAAAAATTTCTTGTAATTGTTTCATTTTTGCACAAGTTTATGTGCGTTCTTTTTGAGGAGAACAAGATAATAGTCGTTTAGAAAGAAAAAAAAAAAATGATTCATAAATATTTTTGCAAAAAATTATGAATATGGAATATATAATATATATGTGCAGTTTCACCGCCAAAACTGAGTCGAAATGTTTTCACAAGACGTGGTTCATTTGGCTCATTTAGAAGGTGAAAGATTTTTTTTTTTCTTTCTTTTCTGTTAGTGATGCAGCATTTCATCTTATTGCATACCTAAGCGTTGCTTAAAAATAGAAAATATTGAAGAAATGAGATAAAGCGGATACCTCTTTAATTATGAACTATTAATATACTAAGATTATTTCAAACTTTAAAAACACATCATTTTAAATTTCAAGATTGAAATACAGTTTCATGAGAGACTCTTATACATCTCTTTCAAAACACTCATTTTACTCAAGAACTTGTAAATGTATTTTATCTAATTCATTTATCTCTTCATATTTGATAAAAGATCTCATATTTGTTGGGGAAGGGTTTCTGAAATGCATTTCAGCTGTTATTTCCAATAAAAACGCTTCTTTCTAAGCCTTGTTCTATTTCACATCAAGTAGTCTGTGAAATTTTAGAAGAGCATTATAAGTATGCAAGAGACATATTTTATGTATGGATATTATGTATGGATTGAGAAATGATATATTTTTGCTTATTCTAATCGTGATTATTAGTTAATCACTCATTAACAACAAAAAAAAAAAAAAAGGAATTTAAAGTTAATTATTATTATTTTAGATTATATATTACATTCAGATTTTATATTACAGTTCTGAATTATGTCTTGACTACACTATTAAAAATTTCTGTAAATTTAATGTAAATATTTATCCAGAGTCTCTGTAAATTTACAGTTATTCTTAGTTGAAAGTGAATAATCGAGATTCTCCATCTTTATTCTGTATTTTTACCTAATTTTATTCTTTAATTTTTTATATAAAATAAAAAATGACTGTTTCTACTTTAGAAAAAGCATTCCAAGTAAGAAATATATTCTCGCCAATAATTAATTAAATTAATATTAGTTATTATATCTAATGCATAAAATAAATTTTTTAACATCTCCGTTTATTTTTCTCTGTAATTTTACGTAAGACTTAAGATAATAGATTACACAGAGTTTTCTGTTAAAATTTTTAACAGTGTATAGAAAAACTGAATTTCTGTTGTATTTTGTTGTTAACCATTTTTCTGTTGATTAACAATAGAAAAAAACACAAAAAAAAAAAAAAAAAAAAAAAAAAAAGGGTTCCCTTTCCAGTTCCATTAACTTAGAGCTCTGTACTTACTTATTCACGAGAAAAACTGGATTAGGTTAATACTATCAGCCCCTTTCCTCCAATGTTGGCAAAGAATTTCATTAGACGCTTTTCTGCATCCTTCAATGAATTCATTTACTATTTACGCATCATGGTCCAATAGAGATTATTGCAACCTCTTTATCAATCAGTGTCATCCCTGAACAAAATTGTGTCAAAACACAGATCAACAGAACACAATGTTAGGACACTGGATTATAAGAATTATTGAACAGTAACAATAAGATTTATATGATCAACATTTAATCCAGAGAAATATCGATTTAAATATATATATATGTGTATTATTGATGCATATCATGCACCAAAATCATTTATATACGCATTTTTGTCATAAATTTTACTACACAGTAATCATACATTTATTCAAACAATATTGCTTCTAATTTCTTAACTTTGGATATTTTTAGTGGTATAGTCCCAGTGATTAAAAAATTATTTTGGTATATATTCAAAACATTTAAGACATAAAGAAAAAAAAAAAAAAAAAAACATTTCGATAGTTTCATCTTAACTGAATTTTATTTATCCCGATTACTTTTCACGATTAATAGCCACAGAATATGCTTTACACTTTCATTAAGGGGGCAGACTATTTTTAAAAATATTAAAATGAAGAATTTTCAATCAATTTTAAGTTTTTTTTTTTTTTTTTTTTTTTATGAAAACATGTACAAACAATTTTTTTTTTTTTTTTTGAGTTAACTAGGATGATATTATTCCATTGATTAAAAATATCATTTTGGATTATTTTAAGATAGAAAATTATTTTTATGGCAGATTATTTTTTAAGAAATTCAAGGGTGCTTTCTCACTGCATGCATGTTATTTCAAAAGTCTTTGAGATATGAACTTGAACTTAAAAAAATTTTCTCAACCATGCATTTTGACATGATAACTAAAATGAAATAAAAAGAAGAAATTCTGTTCAATGGAAAAGAAATTATGATTGTGAAAATATAAAAATTTTAATGGTAATTTCTTATTTCGAATTTAATTATTAATATTAAACTCTTTACTATTAAAACAATTAAAATCTTTTAGTTCAGATTCCTAACTTAAATGTTTTGTTTCATTTAATATAAAAATTATAAGGATAAACGAGATTGTAATTGAGATATCCAGTACGCAGTGAGAAAGCACCCTTAATATTTTAAAAAAATAATCAGCAGTAAAAATAATTTTGTATTTTAAAGTAGACCAAAAAAATATTCTTAATCAATAGAGTAATGTCTTACTAATTAACACACACACACACACAAAATAATAATAATAATAATAATAATGTTTGTACATGCATTTATTCTTTTTTTTTTTTTTTTTTATTCTGAAAGTTGATCGAAAAATTTATTCTTTTATTTAATTTTGAAAAGTAGTCTGTCCTCTTAAACTAAATATGAACATGTGATATAGATATTATGCATTTTATGCTATAGATTTTTAAATATGTTAGATATGATTTTGTTGAAATAAAATTATAGTTTCTTATTTTAGCACATTTTTCCACTAAAATACCTCAAGCGTACTTAAACTAAACAAATAACAGTACATGACAGCATGACAATATTTCAATTTATTCCAGAGCTGCGTTAGTAATTGCACATTTTTTACACTAGTTTATTTGTATTGAAATCCTCTTGAATAAGTAATTACGATTAAATAATAAGAAAAATACCCTTCAAGAAAAGTGGTGTGAATAAAAACCAAGTATACTAACAATACTTCGAATAAAATAAAATGATAAATGTTATTATTATTATATATATATATATATATATATATATAATAATAACAAACATGTGTAGAAATACAAATACTTGTATAAAAACATTTAATTTTCCTGCCAGAGATATTTCCTTTTTTTTTTTTTTTTTTATGGCCTTTCTCTCTCTCTCTCTCTTCGTCTTATTTTTTTTTCTGATAGGTTATAAAAGAAATCAAGCAATGATAAATCAAGCATTATAAATGACAAAAATAATAACATCCAAACTATAAACATATTCAAAAATCATACGATATTTTCTTTGTTAAGTTAACCCTTTCCGACCCGAAACATTTATGCCTTAAAACATTACATTCTTCTGCTTTTTCAAACTGAAAGAAATATATGGACTGCAACCGACATTTGTTGATTGAAAATTATACATTGCACTTTCTGCTAATTAGCTCGATCGTTCATATCCTAATTTTATTATACGACTGTTCCAAATGCAAAAATGTAAGTGGGTGTCGTGGACATCTTACCCGCACGATCATACGATCTGGGTCGGAAAGGGTTAAAATATATGTTCAAAGAATGATATGATGAATAATAATCTTTACGATGGATTAAAATACATAAAAACTGTTTGAATGTAACTTGAACTATAAAACTTGTCTAGTTCAGTGAAGATATATTTTTTAGCTTAGAAAAATATAACACCATATAACATTTGAACATTTTATTTTTCCATTAAAATTTAACTTTTCATAGTACATAATTTTTTTGGGGCTTACTCTCATAAAGTATATAAAGGTGGGGGAAAAAAAGAAATAATCTGGTGTGTCACTCACACGACTTTCTCTTACCCTGAAATTTAATACTATAAATACAGGTTGCAGATTAATAGGTAAGATAACGAGTACTGTTATGCAAACCTATGTTAAACAATTCATATTAGACTTCTGAAGAGTTTTATATGATAATTAGTTCTGTGTGAGGAGGGGGGGGGCTACCGCCCCCTTCAAACTCCGTTTCATTAATGCACCTACATTTATATAGAATTTAATTCGGTTATTAAAAATATTTCTCTTTTTAAAAAATAATTTATTAAAATTATTATTTAAAAAAAAAAATATCTTTTATGATAAGGCAGACGATTTCCATATTAGAGAAGTAGTATAACACCAAATATCCAAAAAAGTCCATTTTATTCTCAATATTAAAAAAAAAAAAAAAAAAAAAGTACGATTTCTTTTCAAAGTTTTTTTTTCGTTAAAAGTAAAAAAAATCGATAACTTTGTTTTAAATTATCGCAGATCGATGGTTCAACCATTTGTTTTAAAGGTATTGGCGAGCTCTTTTGAAAGATACCCATCATGAAAAGTTACTCCCCTCGAGGGGGGACTTCCCCCCCAGGGGGGGAGACGAGGCTCCTACATACACAAAAAAATTTTCCCAGTTAACTGTCTCTATTACTAAAAATATATATTTGTTTCATTTGGTTTAGTGCAGTCTATAGACGTTAAACTCTATTTTCCTGCAATTTCCCCCATAAATGTAATGTAGTAGAATTCTCTTGATTGTCCCTGTACACGAAACATTTGTTTGATCTAAACGAAAAGCTTACTGTAGCATCCCTATATGATACACATTTAGAATATCAAGTTTGAACTTTCTGCCATAATTTGTTTTTGAGATATGCTGATAACAGACAGACACACAGACACACACACAGACACACAGACCATTTGCTAAAAACATGATTTTCGTATTCAGGAGACCTCAAAACGTGTAAATATAACAAAATCTCGCGTTCGAAAATTTGACCCAAAAGCAATACTTTCTCTACCTTATGGGTAAGAGAAAGTAAAAAAAAAAATATATATATATATATATATATATATTGTGTGTGAAAATTACACAAGCATTAATATTACACTTAAAATTGCACAAAATTTTTTTATTAATTGTTATATGTTTAAAAGCACAATTACACATTTTTATTGTGTTTAATGGAATTCTAATGGTAAATTTATTAATCCTCTAAAAATGCTTCAAGAAAATTCTCTGTATTCATTAAACAAATTCTTTAACTCTTCATAGCATTAAATAACACTAGATATTTTTACGTTTTTCTTTTCTTTCTTTCATTTTTTTTTCCTTTGTCCTACCACTTTTGTTCACTTTCTCATAAAACACTATTTCTTTTAGTTTTTTTTTTTTTTTTTTTTTTTTTTTTCTCTTGTACCTACTGAATTTACAAGCAAATTTTTGATTAAATATTACTCGTGTACCAGATATAAATGCTTCCAACTATTATATTCTACATTTTTTTTTTTTTTTTTTTTTTTTTTTTTACATCTTCAGCAAAATGTTTCGTTTAAAATGAATGCTAAGGTATTCTTTCATTTCTTTTTGCAAAATGTAAGTTGTGTGTTTTAAGCAATTCTTCTTTTCTAAAAATGTTGTCCTTCGACGTTTGAAAATGTCGGGTATGATGTTTATTTTATTAAGAGTCTTTTTTTTTTAAAGTTGGACACTTTTGATAGTTGACATCTTCAATTTTTCCGAAACTTTCAGGATGTGTTAGTAATACTGTGATAAGAAAAAATGAAATTTAATTTTTTCTGAATTTGATTTGTTCGACCTAGAGAGGGGGTCGAAGTTTGAGGCCGTAAATAAATGGTGCCATTTTAATATCATTTTACTCCTAAAGCCATCAGTGACCCATGTCAATTTTTTTAAATACGGATACTACTTGATACTAAGTACATTTTAGAATAAACAGTTTGGTGGGTCATTCATGGCTTTAAAGGCCAGGGTCGATCAAAAGTGCAGTTTTCGTTGATTTTTTCCATGTTTTCAGTTTGAATATCTGCTAAGGCTTAAAAATATTTAAAATTGCATGGGTCACTCTTGGCTTTAGTAAATAAACGATCTCAAAGTTGAAAATTTTCAAAAAAAGGTCAAAATTGATGGTAAATTACTCTATAAGCCATGAGTCAATAACTATGAGAGAGAGTTTTAATTATACCTTAGATGGTCTAGATTTAGATCCAGGTTACAAACCTATGGGGCTTGCAAGATTTATTTAGATATAGTCTATTTTATATCGCCAATGTGTACCTACCTGTTCTATGTAGTACAAAACGCTTGAGACCCAAATTTGTAATACATTAATGCTTGTTTAAAACTTCCCATTTTACATTACAGACGTCAGCATCAAAATAAATATATAATAAATATAAAATTAAAAAATCTGGAGTGACTCCACTCGACTTTCCGAGTAATTAACAGTTTTGTAGATAAAGCCTATAAATGCTAGATTCACCAAAATGCTTATAGTTAGTGCAACAGTGATTTATAATATTCATATAAATTTTCAGCTCAATTGAATAAGGCGTTTAGATGCTATCGCACTTTTAAAAATTTGGTCCCATAGGCCATAATGAAAGAATTTTTTTTTGTGCCCCTGTAAAAAAACTGTAAGTGCTAAATTCACCAAAATCTATACAGTTGGTGCAACAGTGATTTATAATATTCATATAAATTTTCAGCTCAATTGAATAAGCCGTTTAGACACTATCACACTTTTAAAAATTTGGCCTCATAGGCCCTAATGATAAATAA
Source organism: Salticus scenicus (assembly GCA_963930645.1). Lineage (NCBI taxonomy): Eukaryota > Metazoa > Arthropoda > Arachnida > Araneae > Salticidae > Salticus > Salticus scenicus. Next base: position 178,872,335 of record OZ005661.1, read on the forward strand.
TTTTTCTTTTCGTCCCTGTAAAAAAACCATAACTTCTAGATTCTCCAAAATCTATACAGATTGAGTATCTGTGACCTATAATATGTGTATAATTTTTTTACTCAATTGAATGACGCGTTTAGATACTATCGCATTTTTAAAATTTTGGTCCCATAGGCCATAATGATAAAGAATTTTTCTGTGCGTCCCTGTAAAAAAACTATAAGGGCTAGATTCATGAAAATTAATAGAGTTCGTGCTACGGGGACTTCCAGCATGCGTACCAACTTGCAGCTCATTCGAGGAAAGCGTTTAGATGCTAGCGTGTTCACTCACATACACACATACATACATACATCATCGCAAAAATAGTGAAAACGGACTCAGGGGACCTCGAAACGTATAGAAATATCAAAATCTCAGATTCGTATTTTTGACATGATTGCAATACTTTCCTCACTATAGTGTTCGGAAAGTAAAAATTACATAAGGGAGACAGGGGCAAGTTCAAGTACGGGGTAAGTTGAAACATGGAAATAAAAAATACAATTTTTAAGTTCTTATTCTTTGCCAATAGAGGGAAGTACAGACACTCAAAACTTACTTTACAATGTAAAAAAAAAAAAAAAAAAATGTAAACATCTGTCGATTTTATGAGGATAAAACTGTTTTTGAGTACTGTCTTTTACTGTGAGTAAAAATTCAAATTTTTAAGCGGTGTTGCATTTTATGTAACAAAAATTGGAGAATGTTTCTGATTGATTCAGCGTTTATAGTGTATAGGTGCAGCTTGCTAATCATATGATTTGAAACGCCCACGAGCAAAAGTACTGGTAGCTTAACATCTCGTGAAGTGAAAATTGTGGGCAGGGGCCAGCTGAAACAAATATAGGGGAAGCTACTTGAAACACCTGTTTCAATTAGTCTCATGCGCAATTATTATTATTATTATTATTATTATTATTATTATTATTTTGTATACAGGCTTGTTTTCATCACCCTATACATGTTTTACATAATATAACAATATGCACATTTCAGATGTATCTTAGGTTATTACTTTCCGAACACTATAGTGAGGAAAGTATTGTAATCATGTCAAAAATCCGAATTTGAGATTTTGATGTTTCTATACGTTTTGAGGTTCCCTGAGTCCGTCTTCACTCTTTTTACGATGATATATGTATGTGTATGTGTGTGTATGTGTGTGTGTATGTGTGTGAGTGAACACGCTAGCGTCTAAACGCTTTGCTGTAAGTTGGTAAGCAATAATAAGCTGTAAGTTAGTACGTAACTTGCAAGTCACCGTAGCACGAACCCTATCGATTTTGATGAATCTAGCACTTATAGTTTTTTTACAGGGACACAAAAAAAACTTGTTTATCATTATGGCCTATGGGACCAAAATCTTAAAAGTGCGATAACATCTAAACGCTTTATTCAATTGAACAAAACATTTATACACATATTATAGGTCACAGATACTCAGTCTGTATAGAATTTGGAGAATCTAGCACTTATAGTGCTTTTACATTGACACAAAGAAAAATTCTTTATCATTAGGGCCTATGGGACCAAATATTTAAAAGTGCGATAGCATCTAAACGCCTTATTCAATTGAGCTGAAAATTTATATGAATATTATGAATCACTGTTGCACTAACTATAAGCATTTTGGTGAATCTAGCATTTATAGGTTTTACCTACAAAACTGTTAATTACTCAATGTTCGGAAAGTCGAGTGGAGTCACTCCAGATTTTTTAATTTTATATTTATTTTATATTTATTTTGATGCTGACCTCTGTAATGTAAAATGGGAAGTTTTAAACAAGCATTAATGTATTACAAAATTGGGTCTCAAGCGTTTTGTACTACATAGAACAGGTACACATTGGCGATATAAAATAAGACTATATCTAAATAAATCTTGCAAGCCCCATAGGTTTGTAACCTGTGTCTAAAACTAGACCATCTCGTGTATAATTAAAACTCTCTGTCATAGTTATTGACTCATGGCTTATAGAGTAATTTACCATCAAATTTCACCTTTTTTTGAAAATTTTCAACTTTGAGACCGTTTATCTACTAAAGTCAAAAGTGACCCATGCAATTTTAAATATTTTTTAAGTTCTGTACTAAGGTGTGTAATTAACCCCATAATTATTTCTATGGGGCACTCTTGGCTTTAGCAGATATTCAGACTGAAAACATAGAAAAAATCAACGAAAACTACATATTTGAATGACCCTGGCCTTTAAAGCCATGAATGACCCACCAAACTGTTTATGCTAAAGTGTACTTAGTATCAAATAGTATCCGTATTTAAAAAAAATGACATGGGTCACTCATGGCTCTAGGAGTAAAATGATATTAAAATGGCACCCTTTATTTACGGCCTCAGACTTTGACCCCCTCTCTAGGTCAAACAAATGAAATTCAGAAAAAAATAAATTTTACTTTTTCTTATCACAGTACTACTGACATATCCTGAAAGTTTCGGGAAAATTGAAAATGTCAACTATCACACCTCCATAGACTTTGTCCAGCTTTAAAAAAAAATGGCTCTTAAAAATATAAACCGAAAACTATTTAAAAAAACTGAGTCGTTGGTAAATTTAATTTGAGAATCACTAAATCGAAAATACTTTTAATTAACCAATTAATTTGGCATTTTCTCCTTTAGTCGTTAATTCATTGAAGAACAGAAGAACACATAAATCCGTTATTCCGGGAATGGAATATATTATTCCCGCCTAAAAAAAAAAAAAAAAGAGAGAGAGAGAGAGAGGGAGAGAGGGAGAGAACACTTACTGAATTATAAATACCCAGGCATGAACTGAATCCGAATGCATGAACTTATAAAAAGATATAAACGCACGAAAATTTATATATTGCATATAAAACATCGAACTGGTAGTTATGTATATTAGATGACTTAAAACACAATAAACTAAGTCTATCAGCGTCTAATGAGAAACCTATAGGCCCAGATTCCAGCCAAACACTTACGGCTCGTACCTGCGTTTCTACCGCAAAGTCGCGGACGAAAACGAATTTTCCGTCAGGTCAAACAATCACAACATTCTTCTCTCGCAGATGCGATTGTCACGTGGCTCAATTTGCGGCCAGCGGAAAGCTATCGTAACACTCTTGTAGAGCAATGGCGGCCATTGCAAACAAACGTGCAAAGCGCTTGGTAAATTATGTACTCTATGAGATTTCTATAAGTAGTATTGATTGAAGATAATTAATACTATTATTAAAATATATATTTCTTCTGATTAAAAAAGAAAGAAAAAAAAGGATACACGCAAAGCAAGAAATAAACCTTTTCAGTTGAAAAGATAGTTCATGAAACGTAGTTAAAATACAGGTATGTAAAATATTTTCAGTATTTTTTGTATCTTATGTTTTATTGTTATTAGTGTTTGCATAACATATTTTTCATGATAAGACATATTTCAAAGTATTATATTCATGTATTTCACAGTAATGTCTCTTATTGCTAACTAAAGAAATAGCTGTTTGCTTCAAATCTAAACCTATTATTAAAATTATCTTTTATTTATTTATTTATTTTATTAATTAATTAATTTCGTATTAATTTAGTTTTGTTCCCTCGACAGTTCATTGAATATTTATATAATCATCTCGATATAGATGAAATTTCAAGCATAAGTTAAGCTAAGAAATTTAATCAGATCTATTTTGATTTTTCTTGAAACTTAGTTATAAAACTTTTTGTGTCTTTTTCATTTTCTTCTTTGTGCGTTAACAATTTTACTTTATACTAAGAATCGATTTAAATTAATATATTATTATTATTTATTTTTATTTCTTATTTTATTTTATTTTATTCTATGGTAGCAAACAATTTTTTTTTCTTTCTTTTTTCTTCTTTTTTTCTTTTTTTCTTTTTTTTTTTTTTTTTAAGTTTTCGCATTTATATATTTATATTTTTAAAAGCTTTAAATGCCTGCATTCGAAAAACTATAATTAACTTTATAAAATAATAAATTATTAATATACATTTATAAATTAATCCCAATCTAACGATTTTTTTTTTTTTTTAATGTCTTGGTAACAGTTAAAAATAATATAGAAAAAAAGAATTAAAAAATCTTTCTCTTATTGGTTTTTATTAATAATATCAGAATATGAATTACCCATAAAGTTTTGGAGTAATGATAAAATAAATCAGAATTTTTAAAATAATGAATTGATGTTAATAAAATTTGTCTTATCTTGAAAATTTCTTTGCAAACTGTAAACGTAATAAAACATAATAAATACTGAAAACATTTTACAATACAGCTTTGATAATACTTCATATTCAAACTCTTTTTTTATTTTTTTCAGATTAATGCTCTGCAAAAAATATTCATTTAATTATAAAAAAAAAAAAAAAAAAAAAAAAAAAAAAATCAACACAAGAACATATTAAATATTAATGCTTTTACTGCAAATAATAATTAAGAAAATGAAAAGTACACAAATTTTATAAATATTATTTTTCTGCTTATAAATTTGTTTATTTTATTTATTTATTTAATTTATTTCCTTTTTTTTATTTATTTTGGTCGTAGAACATAATAAAAGGACATACTCACAAATTGAAAAATTATAAATCATTTTACAATTTGGTGAATATGATTTTATTTTATTGAAAATAAATTTCTGTACTGAATCTCCAAATTTCGTTTTAATTAAAAACTAAGCATTAGATATTTATGTAATTTGGAAAAGATTGGGAGGGGGGGGGGGTCTATTTTGAATTTACAAAATTGAAATAAAATAACATTTCATCTGAAAATATAAGTTTATAGTATTAACTTGTGTTATAAATATACCATATCATCATATTATGCCATAAAATTATAGAAATCTTACATAAAAATGGTTATTTAATGTTAATTATGCTTTTTTATATCCCCCCTTTTTTTACGTAAAGTAATAAAATGAAAGTTTATAGAAATCAGACACACAGATGGTTATTTAATGATTATTCTCTTTCTATTTTTTCCCCCTTTTTATAGAAAGAAAATAATAAAACCTATCGCTATTATTATTAATTAATTGTTCTTCCTATTATAATTTTTTGGAGAATTAGTCAAGGCTATCATGCTTATCTGATGTACACATTGTTAATGAATGAAAACCAAAATAAGTTACGATAAAAACAAATAGAAGCAATCCATATGATTGTCCCTTTAAAACTGTATACGGATTCTCATTGGTTAAAAACGAACAATATCTGAATGAAATTCGAATATTTTCTTCGAATCTTCCCTTTCTTTCTTTCCTGACGTCAGCAGTTGCGGAAATCAGCTCCGTTTGACTTGAATCACTAACATCAGTGCTTTCCCCTTTTCTCTCGCAATCCCTCCCACTTTGTGAGCTGGTTATCGTAAAGTTGTGGCGTTTGACATGAATTCGGCCCATAATACTGTCAATTTATAATATATAACTATATTAAAGCTACTTTTTTGATAATAATAACACACATGTACTAAAAATTTTATTTTTAGGTCTCTCTCTCTCTCTCTCTCTCTTTTCATGAAAGGTTACAAAAGAAATCAAACAATGATAGCAAGCACTATAAATATCGAAAATAATAACTTCAAAACTACAAATATACAGCTACCGACATAAGTGAAGGCAGACTTTCGATTATGTATGTTTTTGTGGAATATTTAAAGAAATATTTCATGAATACCTTTGAAACTTAAGGAGTGTGAAAAGCATGTTATGCCACATATATTCCAGCAAAAATTTTGTCCCGAAAGCTAAAAGGAGTTCAGTCACAAATTAACCAATAAATATAATTTTTGGGATCACCCTGTAAAATGTAATGCTTGAAATGAACTGTAGCTATAGCATATGATTATCAACATCCTTTGAATTATAGATATATAAATTTATATGAGATTCGCACTTATATTTACGGAGATATAAATATTTCTTTAATAATATCCACATTTTTATTTTATTTTTTTTTGTTTAATAACATGCAGGTCTTAAAAATCAAAGCAGTGCTACTTTAAGAAAATTTTCCACGTGATATTAAACACAATATAATGCAATCAGAATGTAATAATATTGATTATATCATGAAATATGAGTATTTTTACTAAATAATTTTTAACTGAGCATGTGCAACACTTAGCAATTTTTTTTTTTTAAATATAATTTATGAGCCAAATGCACAGACTAATTCTAAATAAATCCCCAAGCAAATATCATTAAAACTCATCGACAGAAAAGTTGATTTTCAAATACTTTCAAAAACATGCAAAACGCTAAGGGGGTTTTACCCATATTTTCATTTTGAATCGATGAACAGTCATGAACATAAGTGAAAACACACTATGTATTTTCTCAAAAAATGTGGAAAATATTTGAAAAACACTTTATTTATTTTTTTTACTTATTCTTTATGTAATCTTTGGAATATTATAATAATAAACTATTAAATTAACATATCAAACTAATAAACTCTCAAAAATAAATAGAATTTTTCAGCATCAAATTGAAAGACAAAAGAGGAAAAACAGTAAATGTAATATTAGACAGAATAATGTGTATAGCCAATATTATTGTCAATACATAAAATACTAAAGATTATAATGAAAAAATGTTTTATTTAAAATAATAGTTCTTAAATATTTTCCCCATTTTTTCAAAAAATACAAATTAAAACCATAAAATACATAGTAAATACATAAAAAAACTGTTGTTCTTTAGTGAAAAAAAAATATATATATATCTTCTTTAGCTTAGAAAAATACAGCTACTAATAACATTTGACATTTCATTTTTCCATTAAGGTAAAAAATTTAATCTTTCCATAGTAAACATCTTTTTTTTTTTTTTTTTTTTAAGTTTATTCTCATAAAACATATATAAAAGAGAAAAAAGAAAAAGGCTATCATTAGATGCTAAAAATTACAATATTTAATGTCATACTTAAAAATTAAATTACCCAATGTATTTTTTATTAATTCCTATATGTTTAAAGGCACAACATTAAATGTTCATTGTGAATAATTAAATTTCAATGGTTAGTTTATTAGTCTTCTAAAAATGCTTTTAGAAATAAAAATGTCTGTATTCATTGAACAAAACTCTTTACTCTACCCAGTTTTAAATAACATTTAGATATTTTTAATTTTTTTTTTTTTTTTTTTATGTATATATATATTTTTTTCACATAAAATTTTTGTTCACTTTCACATAAAACACAGTTTCTTTTAGTTTTATTTTTTCTTTTGCACTTGCGTAAAAAAAAAAGACTGACTTTAGAAGCAAACTTTTGATTAAATACTACTCTTTTACCAGAAGTAAATGCTTCGAACAATTTTTTCTACATATGATTTTTTTTTTTTCGATCTACAGCAAAATGTTTCGTTTAAAATGAATGCTAAGAAATTATTGCATTTCTTTTTGCGAAATGTAAGTGGTGTTTTTTAAGCCCTTCTTCATTTCTAAAAATATTTTTATTCGACATTTAGAAACGTAGGGTATAGTAATTTTGGGTTGTTTATTTTATTAAAAAGGTAAACTGAAAACAATTCAGAGAAAGTCAGTCATTGATAAATTTAACTTGAAAACCATTGAATTAAAAATATCTTTAATTAACCAATTAGTTTGTTATTTTTTCTATTACTCATTATCCCATTAATGGATAAAAGAAACTATAAAGCCGTCGTTCCGAGAATGGGATGTGTTACTCCCACCTAATTAAAAAATTATAATAATAATTTAAAATAATAATAATAATAATTGAATTCTAAATAAACATGTCTGAACTGAATCCTAATCTATAAACATATAAAAAGGTGTAAACGCACATATATTTGAATATTACATATAAAATATCAGACTGGTATTTATCTAATTTAAATGACTTAAAACACAATAAAATAAGTCTATCAGCGTTTGACGCAAAACCATATCAACCGTATTTCTGATTTTTAATATATAACTATATTAAATTTCCTTTTTAATAATAATGACATAGATGTACTGAAGTACAAATACATGTTTAATTTATTTGCTTATTTTTAGGTCTCTCTCTCTTTCTTTTTTCGAATGGTTACAAAAGAAATCAAACAATAAGCACTATAAATAAAGAAAATAACTCCAAAATAACAAATATATTTAAAATCAAACATTATTTTCTTTCGTAACTTTATATATTTATTTAAACATTCATATCAATGATAATTATTCTTCTGATGGGTTGAAATAAATATGAATAATTTAAAGTGCCTTGAACTAAGAAACTTTTATTGTACAATGAAGATATCTTACTTAGTTTAAAAAAATACATTTCCAAATAACACTTGAAATTACATTTTTTCATTAAGTTAATATATTTATATTTTTCATAATATCCCATTTCTTAATTTTTCCCTCATAAAATGTTTAAAAATGAAAAAAGAAAAAAAAAAAAATCATTAAATGGCATAAATCACAAAAACTAATACAGAGGCTGTTCGCACATTTTTTAGACGATTTTAATTCGCAGTAAGAAAAAATCTTTTGCATGGAGAATTTTATTTTTACAACAGTTATATTTTTGGAAGTTTTATTTATCTTCTGATATTTAGAATTTTTGTTTCGATGCAAAAATGCGCTTTTAAAAAGGCAGTGGATGGAAGGATAGTTTTCCGCTCTTTCCAAAGAGAGTTTTTAGTGAAATCTTTATGAAAAGCATTTATCAGGAGAAAAATAGAAAAATGTCGCAACAATAGATGAATCTTGGGTCTATTTAAGTGGTTGCAATAAAAAAAGATCAATTTATTATCACAAAAGTGGAGAAAAAAATTTTTGCTACATGGTTCAAAGCATCAAAAGAAAGTTTTTCTAAAGGATTTATGAATGCCACTGGTTTTTCATACAAGCGCAAGATAAAAGCAAAAAAAAACAGTGACAAATGCCAAAATCAGCTCTAAATACTATCAAGAACATATTTTAATTCCAATTTTTAAAAATGAAAATCCAGATCTTTATCCACAATGCTATCAATCCGTTGAACTGTATCAAGACAAAACAAGTAGCCACACATCGCAATCCGCAATTGCTTTTCTAGAAAAAAATGGAACAAAAAACGGGAATTAAAACCATACCCTTCACTGATATTCCTGCTAAATCTCCTGATGTATCACTGTTGGATTTTTGTGTTTTTTGACTCTTAAAATCAACATTATCCAAACACCGACTACAACGCTTTGTGGACTTTGGAAAGCCGTTCAAGAGGAGTAGAAAAATTTACCTCTTCCGATATTATAAAAAGCATTATTATAATAGAAATTACGATGTAGAATGATAGTTAAGAACAAGGGCTATGAAACTGTACAATTAAAACACGAAATATGAGTGAAATTGCTACAGTACACTCCATCAAAATCGTCTAAAAAATGTGCGAACAGCCTCTGTATTATATTCAAAATTACACAATGTATTTTTTATTAATCATATATATGTGTTTAAAAGAACAAATATAAATGTCCATTGTGAATAACTAAAAGTCGATGGTCAACTTATTAATCTTTTAAAAATGCTTATAAATAAAAATGTCTGTTTTCATTGAACAAATTCCTTAACTCTACACAGAGTTAAATAATACTTAGATATTATTATGGGTTTCTTTCTTCCACATAAAATTTTGTTCACTTTCTAATAAACACAGTTTCTCTTAGTTTTATTTTTTCTCTTGTACTTGCTTAAAAAAAAAAAAAAAAAAAAGACTGACTTTACAAGCAAACTTTTGATTAAATGCTACACCTTTACCTGAAGTAAATGCTTCCAACTATATTTTTCCTACATTTGATTTTTTTTTTAATGTATAGCAAAATGTTTCGTTTAAAATGGATGCTAAGATATTGTTAGATTTCTTTCTGCGAAATGTAAGTTGTGTTTTTTAAGCATTTTTTCTTTTTATTAAAATGTTTTTCTTTGACATTTCAAAAAGTCGTGTATAATTTTTTGTGTGAGTTTATTTAATTTAAAAATGATTCGAAAACCACTAAATCTAAAATTCTTTAATTACCAATTAATTTGGCAATTCCTCTGTTACAGATTAACCCATTGAGGAATAAAGGAACCCCAGAGTGGGATATATTATTTTCACCTATTTAAAAAAAAAAAAAAAAAAAAAAAAAAAAAAAACTTAAGTGCATTCTAAATATCCATTCCTGGACTGTATCCTAATCCATAAAAATATAAAAAGATATAAACGCGCGTATATTTATAGATATTGCATATAAAATTGCATCGGACTGATAGTCATCTAAATTAAATGACTTAAAACACAATAAAATAAAAGTCTATCAGCGTCTGATGAAAAATTATATGAAATATTATGCTGGTGATTTAAATATATATCATACATTAAACCTACTTTCTTAATAATAATATATATATTAGGGGGACCGGAAAATAATGTCGTTTTGAATTAAAATACTGACATCGGAAATTTATCCTGGATAAAATTTAAGATATTCTTAGGTAACTTATAAGATAGTTATTTGTAAAGTACCATGTAAACACTGTTAAACAAAAATTTTCGGTTTCATTTTATTAATTCAAAACGACATTATTTTTCGGTCCCCCTAATATATTGAAATATAAATACAAGTAATAAAAACATTTAGTTTTCCTACCGGAAATATTTCTTCCTTTTTCTATTTTTTATGACTTTTACTTTACTCTCTCTCTCTCTCTCTCTCTCTCTTTTTTTCACCAAAAAATTACAAAAGAAATAAAACAATGAAACACTAACTATAAATAAAGAAAATAAGAATATCAAAGCTACAGACATATTTTAAAATTATATGATATTTTCTTTGTTAAGTAAAAATAATTGTTTATGTAATGACATAAATTATAATGATAATTACTCTTATAATGAATTATTACAACACTTTTCTTGTTCAGTGAAGATATCATTAATTTAGAAAAATACAGATACAAATAACATTTGAACAATTAATTTTTCTATTAAAATGATAAATGTATAGGGGAGATTCTTATAATATGGATCCCCTAAGCAAGAATGCTGCTAAAACTAAAATTATTTTAATACAAAGATTTAATATGTTGACTTCTCAATCCAATTGTATAGTTGCACGGTTCAAGCTTGGTAAGCTATTAATAATTACAGGAAATAATTATTTTATTTATGTATCGGTGGTCCATATTACACATACGTTCGTGTAATATGGACCAAGTGGTTCTTCCCGAACATTTGACACAGTTGGAATTGTGAAACGAACTGTCCAGCATGTTCCCTCATACACTTGTCCATCTCTTGGGAATAGTAGAAATAGACGAAAAAAGTAATAGTTAATGGACGAAAAAATGTGAGATCCAAAGGGTAGTATGCGAAGGAAGTGATAGCTTGATTATCCCTGTATCTCTGACCTATTCTATAGCCTCTAGATTTTGAGTGTGAGATATATGTACGCCGAGCATTAACAAAACCTCTCTGTTTTTATCATGGACCACTGGTCATATTGCACAACAGAGCATGGTTCACATTACACGTATAAACAGAGCAACGTTGTTTCCACTTACATATCTTTATGAAAATTGACGCCCATGAAACACATGTATAAATTGTTCAGAAAATAAGTACGTTTGCTACTACGAGGGTTGCCTTTTATGTTTTTACAAACGACCAATAGAAGGCGCTATTGAAATTTATTTTCAGGAAATTTGTAAAATTCACATTTTTTTTTTTTTTTTTTTTTATCTTGGAATCAGTGGCATCTTAGATATCGTCTGCGTATTTTGTTTACAGTGAGTGTTTAAAAGAAGCAAGTGAGTGAAAAAAAATGGAGGTAACTCGTGAAGGTTTCCCTTGGATGATTTTTTATGATTTTAAGAAAGGCCTCACTCGACAAGAATGCATAGTACCCCTTCGTGAAACTTTTGGTAATGAAGCATCATCAGAAAAGGCTGTTCACAATTGGTTTGAAGAATTTCGTCGTGATCGTGCGTCCGTCAGTGATGAATCTCGTGAAGGGCCACCGAAATCAGTAGTGATTCTAAACAACATCGATGCTGTGCGCAAGATGATTGAAGAAGATCAGCATGTCACGTATCGTGAGATATAAGTATCCCTTGGCGTATCACAGACTGCAATACATTCGATTTTGCACAAACATATAGTTGTTAAAAAGAATTGTTCCAGATGGATTCCGCAAAATTTGACAGAAGCTCAATAAGAGGCTCGTGTAAATTGGTGTAAGGAAATGCTAAAAAAATTGAAATTGGGAACAGCAAAATCCGTATTCAACACATAGTTACAGGTGACGAAACTTTGATATATTCATATGAGCCGGAAAATAAACAAAAATCCACTGTTTGGGTGTTTCCGGATGAAACGAATACTTCGAAAGTTGTTCGTTCACGAAGCACTTCCAAGAAAATGATTGCTTGTTTCTTTGGCCTTACAGGAGATATAGCAACCATTCCTTTAGAGAATCAAAAACTGTTAACGATAAATGGTATACAGAAATTTGTTTGCCAAAAGTCATCAACGAATTTAGGAAAAACAACAAAAGTCGCCGCACAAGACAATGCCACCTCCCACACAGCACGTGAAACAATTGATTATTTGAATGATAAAAATATCGAATTAATGTCTCAGTCTCATTGCCCATATTCTCCCGATTTGTCGCCTAATGACTTTTTCTTTTTCCCTTATGTCAAACAAAAAGTGCGTGGGCAGCGATTTTCATCATCTCAAGAAGCTGTTGATGCCTTCAAAAACCATATTTCTGAGATATCAACTTAAGAGTGGAAAAACTGTTTCAAGAATTGGTTTGAACGGATGGAAAAGTGTATAAATGGCAGTTATTTTGAGGCAATTATTTAAGGCAATTATTTTGAAAAGCAATAAAGCAGTTTGTTCCCCAAAAAATTCTTTTTCTTTCTACGTTTTGTAGAAACTTAAAAGACAACCCTCGTATTAACGGGAAAATTATATTGCAATTATCTAACAGCAAAGAGTAATAGTTTCATTTTAACATACTTGTTACATCAATGATAATATAAACCGAAAACTCAATTTCATAAACGTACAAATGCAGGTACGCATGTACCAGTCACTTCCTGCTTTGTATAACAATAATATTCACTCAAGACAATGAGAAGATTTCACCATCTAAAGTTGAACCTATAAATTTCCTTATGGTCCGTATTACACGTTGGTCCATATTACACGGTTTTCCCCCTACTTTTTACAGCATAGACAATTCCTTTTGGCTTACTGTCTTAAAATATATAAAGGTGAAAAAAGGAAAAGATAACATTAAATGCCAAAATTACACAAGAATTAAGACTACACATAAAATTACAGAAGTTTATTTTATTTATTATTTTTATTAGTTCATATAAATTTGAAAACACAATAACAAAATTCCACTGTGATTAATTCAATTTTGATGGTCACTTTATTTATTTTCTAAGATAGCTTTAAGAAATAGAAAATTAGCCGTATTCTTTGAACAAACTCTTTAAATCTACACAGCATAAAATAACACTTAGATACTTTTATGGTATTTTTTTCTACCTAACATTTTTGTTCATTTTCTCAAAAAAAAAAACACTATTTCTTTTAGATTTTTTTTTCTTTTGTATCTACGTAAAAAAGACTTTACAAGCAAACTTTTCATTAAATGCTACTTTTGTACCAGAAGTAAATGCTTCCAGCTTTTCTTTTCTTTTTCTTTTTTTTACATTTTATGTTGTTTCTATCTACAGAAAAATATTTCGTTTAAAATGAATGTTAAGATAGCAGTATTACATTTCATTTTGTGAAATGTAAGTTGTGTGTTTTAAGCATTTCTACCTTTTCTAAAAGTGTTTTTCTTTGACGTTTGAAAATGTCATGTATAATTTTTTCGTGTTTTTATGTTATGATAAAGGTAAATTTAATCAAAAATATATTTAATTAACCAACAAATTTGGCGTTTTCTCAGTTATTCTAACCCTTTGAAAGGGATGGGAACAGGCCGCGGTAGCCTGGTCGGTAAGAGCAGCGAGTTCGTGATCGAAAGACTGCGGGTTCGGTCCTCGAGCCGGCCGAAGACCGTCGTGTACGCCAATGGCGACTGGTGCACGTTAAATTCCGTCGTGGTGGCCTCCAAGTTCCTATCAAAAATTATACCTTTGGGGGTACCAGAACATGGGTTTAACTCGCTCAAAATTCGAGTTCCTGTTGTTTGGCTAGTGCTGCCATCTTTCACCAGCTTCTGGAGCTAAAGTCGTACTTCCTCCCTATGAGGCGCTCCTAAATAACGGAAGACGCACCCCTCATGCCTTAAAAAAAAGCCGGTTAGTTCTACTACCGGGGCTTGGAATTTCCGAGTGGCATACGACAACAACAACAACAACAAGGGATTGGAATAAATTATTTTCTACAAATTTTATTTCTCGACTGCAAGGGTTCATTGCGAAATTTTGCAACAGCAATTTTATTTTCATAATTTGTTGGAAAATCTTCATTAAAAAATATGTAGGGGAGACTCGTGTACATAGGGCCGCTTTTTTTCAATGGCCGAAAACAGAGCCCTTGACCTGTTTAAAATTATGAAATTGATATTTACATATCTTTAGGATTACTTACTTCCAATTAGGATTGATATAAATACGTAAATTAATAAATCCTGACAAATAGAATGTTTTTAAATAAACTTCATTCATGGCCCTAGGTACAACACCCTCATTGTACCTAGGGCTAGACCTCATTTTACCTAGGGCCGCTTTTTTTCAATTCCCAAAAACAGACCCCCTGACCTGCTAAAAATCAAGAAACTGATATGCACATACCTTTAGAACTAATTTATTTTAATTGAGATTAATGTAAACACTTAAAATAATAAATTCCAACAAACAGAAGGTTTTTAAATAAATTTCACACATAGCTCTAGGTACAACTCGCTTACTGTACCTAGGGTCAGACCACATTGTACCTATTTGGTAGTTTACCAGATCAATCGTGAGACAATGGAATTTTGTTTGTCAAAAGAAAAAAAAAAGTAGTTTCGAAATGTGCCGTTAATTATCCGTAAAGTATTTGTTTTGTAAAGCTCCTCTTTTTCTCTTTTCACTATGACTGTTTCCGCTGTAAACGCGTATTCTTGCCTTTTTGCTAAAAAAAAAATTGTAGTAAACACTTGAAGTATATTGTTTCCTGCTATTTCAATGTGTTGCTAACAACATTCCTGTGTTTAATGAGTCCATTTAGGCGTTTCCCCTGACATTACCCTGACAGCGCCATCTATAGGAACATGTTGGAACATTTTTTTTCCTCTCCTAAACAAAATTCCATTGACTCACGATTGCTCTGGTAAAATATCAAATCGCTCTGATGTGTAGTTTTAAAATTCTAGCGTTTCGAAATCGTAACTTTAATTATAATCACCCTGTATATTTGTATCCATATGTATGGATACAAATACAGTTGAAAAGATTTCATAAACAAAGCCTAAATTTAGTCGTATTATATAAACATATTGCACTTCTATTTGAATAAAAAATGTGAGTATAACGTCGTAGTGTATAGTCTAATTTTTAAATAATGTTTTTATAAGTTATACAGGAAGAAAAAGAGAGAATTTTAGATTAGAATAACAAGATTTGATTAATATCTTTCTAAACACATGTGTAAAATGTTAAAAGACAGAGATAAAATACAGGAACAACATATGTGGTTAAAATTTCTCAAGACAGTGCTTATGGTCAATGGGAAATAGTGTAACCGACATGATGATGCCAATGAAAATACACTGTAAAATATTCTGGTGACGTTATTCTTACATATGGGATACATTCCTATTTTTTATAAGATTTACACACATTTTTGAGAATAATGGGTTCTCATCCATGAAACGCTCCTGATTTTAGTAATGTACTATTATACTGAATGAGTGTACAATTGATGGTTACTGATGCATTCAAGGGACATTTCTGGTAATTACTGGGCACATTAGCAACCCAAAATTTCCTTGGAGAAAAGCGTTTTTTTTTTTTTTTTTTTTTTTTTTTTTTTTAAGTGTAAATTACATTTTTATAGGTATGGGTACAAATACAGTTGAAAAATCTAAAAAACATAGAATTATTTGGGCCACTTAAAAAATTTATTTTGTCTATTGAAATAGTTACACTGCGCTGGGAAAAAAAAAGAGCCTCTGATTTTCCTTTTGCTGATTCTTATATAAAATGACCTCCTGAATCCGCATATGACTCACATTTCGCCCTGTCACCCACGTTTTCTCGGGACACCAACCCTCCCTCAATTTTTATCACTGTAATGACCATGAATTTGATTTGGAGAAAGGAAAAGAATTAATTTAACACCTAAAAACAAAAATTTATAATGCTTAATAAATAGCATTAATAATAGATTAAAAAAATATAAGAAATATAATACATAATTTCAGTGACAAATTCCCCCTAAATTTTTCCCTTACCGCAAATTTTCATGTTTTAGAATTTTCCAACTCTGTAGCCCCTCAGAAGATATTTAACAGTTAAAATAATTCTCCCCTCCCCTTAAAAATCAAATTTATAGCCATAAAATCACCAAAAAGTGATAAAAATAGGAGGCCGTCTCTAAAAAACGGTGGGTGATAGGGCAAAATGGGCGTCGTATTCCGAATCAGGAGGTCATTTTACATAAGAATTTGCAAAAATTGTGCAAATCCCCCCCCTAAATTTTCCCTTTGCCGCAAATGTTCATGAATTAAGAATTTTTTAACTCTATTGCCCTTTGAAGATAAGTGACAGTCTAACAGTTAATATAATCCTCCCCCCCCCCCCTTCAAAATCAAATTTATAGCCATAAAATCACCGAAAAGTGATAAAAATAGGGGCCGTCTTTAAAAAACGGTGGGTGATAATGCAACATGGGCGTTATATTCGGAATCAGGAGGTCATTTTACATAAGAATTTGCAAAAAATGGTGTTTGGGCAATTTTCATGCTGAGCAGTGTTATTTACCAACGAACATTCACGACGTGCGATATCATCCGCGCAGTTATTAATTATTTAAGTGTAATAACAGGCAATGGGTGCATCGAAAGATTATTCTGTAAATAAATCTAATGCATTTATTTTAATAAAAGGTATTCAAACTGTAAACCGTATGGAAACTATACATTTTGATGTCAAGTCCTTTCGACATAGACAGCTATATATAAAGAATGTCTCAAGCTTTGTGTCTGGTTTTATCTACGTGTTTTTAAAAGTGATTTTATACTTTTTTATGTAATAAAAGAAATTGAATGCAGTAATAAACTGAATAAAAGTTGTTGAGAAATTGAATTCATTAATATGTTTAATGTACAATTTTTAAAGGATAAAATATATGATATATGAATATCATGGACTATAAAAAGGAATCCCACAAAACAAAATACAATTATTTACAGGCGACCTGTATTTACATTACTAAAAAAGATGTAATTTTTTTTCGTCTAGAAACACCGACGTCGAGAGATCGACTTAAACATCAGACGTTAAATTATTTCACCTCAACTCCTTAAAAAAAAAAAAAAAAAAAAAAAAAAAAATTACACAGAAATTTGTAGACTCATATTTTTCCCCCCACTTTTTTCTTATGATGATATTCAATTCTAGTTAGCCTATTATTTAAATGAAATTAAACTATTTTAAAAACACCGGTAAAACTAATTAACTCTATATTACCGCATAGTATTATTTTCAAAACTTTTTCTCCTACTTATAATTAACTTTTTAGGTAACGAAAATGTTTTTATTTGATGTAAAAAAATAAATAAATGAAAAAAAATATATATATATATATATATATATATGTTATTTAAAGTATTATGTGTAGGTAAGTCAATGTACATAGCATAAATATACATAAGCTTACATAAAAACATTTTCATTTAGAAAAGAAAAGTGTGTTATAAATATATAACAACGCAAAAGTTTTTATAAAAGCTAAAAGAACTACCCATAAAAAAGAAAGGAAAAAATCACTTTCCTAGAATTTTATGTTCACGTTAAATACATAATTTTATTATTTTCGGGATAAACGAAGTTCCTTTTACGTTACATGGCATTAAAAAAAATGCATTTTTATGTAAAAGGAAACGACTAGAGTAAAATTTCCTGGAATTATATTTTTTTTTACCCTCAAACACACGTTATAATTTACTTTAGACATTTATTTAATTAATTATGTCATTACATATAGTTTTGGTTACCTTTTCTGTATTTCATATATATATATATGTATATATGCATTTTTTTTTTTTTTTTTTTTTTTTTTTAGTATACGAAGAAAAAAATAATAATATGTCGGTTTTACTCCGCAGAGAATATAGAAATGGTTAAAAAAAAAGATAACAGAGAAAAAAAGGTTTTCTTTTTTTTTCTACTTAGAAAAAAAAAATATCTTTCTATTATTTTGTAGACGATAAGCACACACATATTAGTATTTATATGTTATATAAATACTAAACAAAGTTAAAAATAAGTAAATAAATTACCTTTTACATGAATGTATAGATAATATTCTGTCAAAATGTTTAATAAAAAAGGAATTAATATATATGTAATTATGTAGTTTTCATAAGTTCATAAATAATGCTTCCATGTACAATAAGTATTATGTAGATAAGTTATAGAAAGTATATATCGCTAATGAATATATCGTTAATGAGATATCTTTGACAAGGTTCATTAAAGTAATTGTAGATATTTATGTATGAAATATCATTTGTATTAGAGAAAGTTAGAAAAGATTGTCTCATAAAAGAGTAAGTCTTATTGTTCAAAGAACATATTAAATCTATCGGTAATATTTTGCCTTTTTCTTTAAAATATATACTAGTATTTTTTTGTTTATTAAGTCTGAAAAAGTTTAACCACACACACACACACACAAAAAAATCAAATTTTTAAGAAATATGCATATAAAAATATAAAGAATTCTGAACATTTTTGTGCATTATTGGTATTATCCATAAAATATTTTAACATGATATTAACCAACTGCCTTTTATACGGTCTTACAAAAATTGTACAAACATGCTTCATAATTCAGGTTTTAGAATTACAGTAGAACCTCTATTATCCGAAATTTTTTAACCGAAATACATTTCTTAATATTTCTGTTTTTAAACATATATATATTAAAATGGGAACACTTCTAAACAATTTATGCTTCATTTATGATTTTATGTACTTTGATTAAAACATTACGAGGAAAATTATAACTGTTGTGAAGCCCGAACTTCACTGCATTTTGCAAGCTTTAATGCTTATTTTTCCTCAAAAGTACTTTTTACCATTATTCGTATGACATCTTACTGTCAAATAAACCTATTGTCTTTTTTACAAAGTTTGTACAAACATTGCCCCACCTGTGGCCAAGCGGTTCTGCGATCAAATCTTGTAGATGGAAAGGGCAGTGTTTGATCCCTGTCGTGCTCATCGACGTAGCCGTTCTGAGTTTTCAGTGTTTTCTGCGAAGCTCGAATAAATATGGGATAGGATACTTTAGAAAGACCCCTACGGAATACACTATACCCATAGGCTTAGGACCCCAAGTACTTTATCGGTACCTTAACAAAAACAAAAACAACCAAAACCCTCTCTCTTTCTCCTTTTTTCTTTTCTTTATTTTTTGGCACTATTTTTTGTGTGTGAAATCTATTTTTAAAGCTTTTTTAATTTTTCCCTATCACATATCTTGTATATAAGATGTTTTTAATTAATCGAAGGTACATATGAATATTTTGGATTTCTTTTTTCAGATTATTTTTTTTTATTATTATTAATTTTATTTTTTCTAAGAAAACAATAATGTGGTCGAAGGAAAGGAACAAATTTGTAATTCTAAAGTTTTGAATTTTTTGCGAAAGGTTTGGCATGGCTTGTGCAGGAGAAAGACTGTGGCACATATTAAAAAAGATAATATTAAAAATACTTCGTTATAGAGCCACAAAACGAAGGCAATCGACATTGAGAGAAATAAAAACATTTTTCAAACCGTTGCTGTGAAATACGTGAAAAATATTTAATTTCAAAATGTTATACAAAAAAATGGCCGTCCCATGTTGAAATTTATGACAATTATAGGTAATAAATATAAGAAAAACATATAAAATTAAATATTTATATGCTAAATAATTATATTTTTATATATTAAATAATTATATTTTAAAATAAATAAATAAATAAATAAATAAAAATAAATGTGCACCTTTTGAGATATTGAAAGTCAAAGGTCAAAATGTTTGACATTAAAATGAAAAAAATTAAAAATATATACACGTGATATATTGTTTATAAGCCTGTATTATAAGCTTTCTAATGATACCAATCTTATATCTCTAAGTTAATTAGGAAACAAAATATGGGTAAATTTATGTCATATTGGTATAAAAGTACTGATGGATGGTTGCATTTTAATTTATAACTCAGCATTCCATGGCCAACCCATGATGAAATTTTGCAATAATTATACATAATAAACGTAGAAATAACATATAATTTTTAAAAGAAAATTGAATTTGTACTTTTTGAGATACTGAAGGTCACATGTCGAAATGTTTGACCTTAAAGTGAAGTTTTTAAAAACATATATATGTGATATATCATTTGAAAGTCTGTATCATGAGATTTCTAATTAGACCAATTTTATATCTCTAAGACAAGAAAAAATTGGTACATTTGTAGTAAAAGATTTTTGAAAATTTGCATTTTTCACCTATTTTTGCGGCCCTGTATATCAAAAACTAAATAACCCAAGTAACACAGACTGTTGGCCCAACTGCGATTTATTGTTAGTTCGTTGGGGAATGGTTATCGTTGGGGAAAGGGCTCAAAATAACAGTGGGCCAACAGCAAATAGTATTGTTGGCCCAACAGTCCTAAAATGCTCTTTTTTCAATTGCAAAATATAACAGTTAGCCTACAATGTGTTCACCAACAATGGCCCAACAGTTTGCCAACCAGGAACCAACCGTTCCATAGTTGGGCCAACTGTCACCCAACGGTTGGCTCAACCGAGGGCCGACGGCCAAAAACAACCGTTGGCCAACGAAGAAGGAATCGTAGGGCCAACCGTTTCCCAACCATTCCGTGTTACTTGGGAAGGTAGGGCCTTATTAATTGCTATACATTCATTTCAACAAACAGTTTACTCTCTGAGACTGGAGAGGTGTATAAGTCCTGATGCTAACAATGTAAAGAAGACTTAATAGTAAAAAAAAAAAAAAAAAAAAAAAAAAAAGTAATGTCTATCCTGTTTTTTTTTTTTTACTTTACCAAATGTTTTTGGATAGCCAGAAAAATTGCAAGCATTTCTCTTCAAAATTATATGAATTTAAACTTAAAGTTGAAAATGTTTGGAAAAAACATAAAATCATGCTCGCCCAAAAGTTATCTCAATTGAGCAATCGGTGTAGATGTGTGTTCAATTGTTGTTAGGGTACCTTTCACTGACAGTGGCAAGAGAAGCAATTTTGAGTTTTGTTTTTGGCTCTGCTTTCTATTCAGGAAGGATAAAGTAAAAAATTGGGACACCATATTTCCTCATACCTGGGAAAATAGATAATCAGAAAAAAGGATTTCTGCTACTGTGAATATCCATCACGAACTATACTGAAACATCTGTTGTGCTATACATTCCCTAGTTTGTTAAAAAAAAAAAAAAAAAAAAAAAAAAAAAAAAAAAAAAGCCAAAATGAATGTCATTGCTGTAAAATTTAAAAGTAATTATCGGTAAGTTTGTGAATGATAAACTTACTGATAAATACTTTTAAATTTTCATAAGAATAACTTTTATTTTGGCACAACCTATGTTTTCCCACAAACTATTCTATAACATATGTCATGGCAAAATAAATGTTATTGTCATTAAAATTTTAAATTAATTATTAGTAAGTTTGTAATTATATATGTATATATATATATGTATATGTACATATTTTGGAGTAAAAGCACCAGTAGTATACCTAGTATCAGTAGCGGACTCTTTAAAATTAAACTCTGGAAAGAAGTTTTCTAAGTCTTGCGTAAGTTCAAGCAACATTCAGGATGGTGTTACAATACTCTTGAATCACTATTTTAGCTCGTGGGGGAAAAAAAAGAGAAAAAAAAAAAAAAAAAAAAAAACGCATTTTACTTCATATTGCACCCCCCCCCCCCCCTAGTTTTATATAAAGAAATATAATTTTGTTTGCTTTGCCTCTGCTTATTATAACATTTTTATTGAAATTGGATTTCGTCGTCGTGTTTCCGTTACATGTTAAGAAATGCATCTACTTTGAAATAAATGTAAGCAGTCCTATTCGTCACTTGTTGACTCAGTTGGTTAGCACCTTGTT
Source organism: Salticus scenicus (assembly GCA_963930645.1). Lineage (NCBI taxonomy): Eukaryota > Metazoa > Arthropoda > Arachnida > Araneae > Salticidae > Salticus > Salticus scenicus. The sequence goes on from OZ005661.1 coordinate 178,894,694, forward strand.
GAAAACACGATGGTCGTGAGTTCGATCCTCTAAAGGTCAATGTGTTAATACTTTCGGATAATTAATAGAAACAGTGTCAATTAATAAAAGAAAATTTTTCATTGTCAACACAGTATCCTAAGAATTTTTGAAGAGTTTTTCTTTTTTTTTTTTTTTTTTTTTTTTTTTTTTTTAAGAAGCTTGTTTTAGTTACTTAAAAAGCACAAAATAAAAATTTAAAAATAATAAAATAAAATAAAAATTTTTAGACGCTTTTTATTGAAATTGGATTTTGCCATCGTGTCATGCTAAAAAAAAAATATAATAATAATAATGACACCTACACATCAAAGTAAATGTATGCAAACTCTTGCGTCGCTCGTTGGCTCAGATGGATAAAGCATCATGGTGATAACGTGCTGGTCGTTGGTTCGATCCTCGAGGGCCAATGTGTTAAAATTTTCGGATAATTAACAGGAAAGGTGTCAATTGATTAAAGAATATTTTTCATTGTCAACACAGTATCCTAAGAAATTTTGAAGTTTTTTTTGACGCTTTTTATTGAAATGGGATTTTGCCATCTTGTCTTCGTGTCGTGGGAAAAAAAAAAGACCCCTACACATTAAAGCAAATGTAAGCAAACCCTTGCGTTGCTCGTTCATTCAGTTGGATAGAATGTCATGTTGATAACGCGCTGGTCGTGGTTTCGATTCTCGAAGGGTCAATGTGTTAATATTTTCGCATAATTAATAGAAAAGGTGTCAATTGATAAAAGAAAACCTTTCCTTATCTACACAGTTTCCTAAAAAAATTTGATTAGATTTTTTTCTTTTAAAGAATATTTTTTTTTTTTTTTTCAGATACTAAAACGCACAAAAAAAAAAAAAAAAAAAAAAAAAAAAAAAACTGGAAGTTTTTTATTGTGGAGCCCTAAAAAGCCTAACATAAAAATGTATTCTTGCAGAGACATGCAATAAGAAAAAATAAAAGTTTTCAAGCTTAGAATATTTTATAAAAAAATATGGATATTACACATTTGCAAGATGTGAAAAGTTTTAAAATTTTTAAATATTTTAAAAAGCATTCAAGAACAATATTCTTTTCGTTAGATGTTCTAGCATGTTCTAACGAATTTCCTTGACAGTTCTTTGACTTTTGGTTAGAGCGTTGTGTTGATAATGCACTGCTCGTGGGTTCAATCCTGGAAGATGGGTGTGTTACTTTTTTTGCAGATAATTAAAAGGAAAGGTATTAATTGATGAAAAGAAGTCTTCTGTTATCTACAAAATATTCTAAGAAACTTTTATTAGTTTTTTTTTTTTTTTTTTTTTTTTTTAGAAGCTTCTTTTTTTGTAACTCAAAAGCACAAAAAAAAAAAAAAAAAAAAACTTTTTTTAACAGTAGAAGTTTTTTTTTTTTTTTTTTTTTTTTGTGGAGCACTAAAAAGCATAACATAAAAATTAATTCTGGCAAACACTTACTATAAAGAAATGAAAGTTTAAACACTAAGAAAAATTTAAAGAAAAATATAGATATTTCTCTTTTGTAAGAGATGAAAATTTTTAAGTATTCAAAACATTTTAACAAGCTTTCCGCTTTCGAGACCTTTGAAAATTATGACTTACCGAATAATTATACAAAAACTAATAACTAAGAATAATGGTCACTTTTTTTTTTTAATATTTTGAATAATTAAAAATTTTCATCTGTTGCAAAACAGAAATACCTATATTTTTCTCCAAAATTTTCTTCGTGATGAAACATTCATTTCTTTATAGCATGTCTTTTCCAGAAAATAAATAAATAAATAAAATAAATAAAATAAATAAAATAAAATAAATAAATAAAATATTTAATAAAATATTTAATGTTTTTTAGGGCTCTACAATAATTTTTTTTAACATTAGAAGCTTTTTTGGGGCTTCACGATAAAAAGCTTCTAATGTTAAAAAATATATTTTTACTTAAATTTTTATTTTTGTATTGATTCCCCGCACTCTTTGATTTCATATAACTAAAACAACTATGAAAAATTAATTTGTTCTGGTAATATTTGCTTTCTTCTATATTCAACAGAAGAAAGTACTGGATGCGTAAAAGTTTTCCACATCCGATTTTCAACGGATTTACACATTCTGAGATGTGAAGAACGTGATTTGTCTATTTTTAGAAAATATATGTCTGTGTGTATGTGACAAAAATTTTGTTCCAATGTACCTCAGGAACTGCTGCTGTATGTACAGGAAGTGTTAATTCAAGTGTCGAATGCTGGTTATAGTTACAGCATCTAAATTTAAAAACATTACTCAAAAAATCTTGGAGGAATAATATAGGAGGGTTTGACATACCGTGTATCAGAATGCAGAGAAAATGAAGTTAACTCTTGTCAACTTATGGCTGCCGCATTAACAGCACTACCGTAAGAGCCATATTATTTCCACCAAAACAATATGTGGCACTATATCATTTAATGGCTTCGACGATTACTATTTTGGCTTCATGTATTTTTGAACATTTCATCTCCTCTTTTATCATTCCACCAAGCAAAACATCGTCATAAAATGTCCTTTAATTGCCCATTACTAATGTAATTACTCTAAATTGCAATCAAAAAACAAACTATGCCATCTTCATGTTGAAATTAAAGTAGTTTACACAGATTTTCAGATTTAGCCGTATATTTTCAAAAATTCTTGCAGTAATTCTTAATATCCTAAATTTTATAACACCTGCCTAAAATATTCTGATATGAGAAACTATTAGTTAAGAAATTAAAAACAAATATAATTTCATTAATGGCTTCGACGGTTGCTATTTTGACTTCATGTATTTCTGAACATTTCATCTCCTTTTTTATCATTCTTCAAAACAAAACATAGTCATGAAATGCCCTTTAAATGCCCGCCACTGATGTAATTTCTCTAAATTACAATCATAAACTAAACTATACCATCTTCATATAGAAATTAAAGCAGTTTACAGAAATTTTCAGGTTTAGCTGTATATTTTCAAAAATTCTTGCAATAATTCTTAATATCCTAAATTTTATAACACACCTACCTGAAATATTCTGATTTGTGAAACTATTAGTTAAGAAATTAAAAACAAATATAATTTCATTAATGGCTTCGACGGTTGCTATTTTAACACTTCATCTATTTCTGAACATTTCATCTTCTTTATCATTCTTCCAAACAAAACATCGTCATAAAATGTCCTTTAAATGCCCACTACTGATGTAATTTCTCTAAATTACAATCCTAAACTAAACTATACCATCTTCATATAGAAATTAAAGCATCTTACATAAATTCTCAGATTTAGCCTTTTTTTTTTTTTTTTTTTTTTCGAAAATCCTTGCAGTTATTCTTAATATCCTAAAATTTATAACACCTGCCTGAAATATTCTGATTTGTAAAACTATTAGTTAAGAAATTAAAAACAAATATAATTTCATTAATGGCTTCGACGGTTGCTATTTTGACTTCATGTATTTTTGAACATTTCATCTTCTTTTTTATCATTCTTCCAAACAAAATATCGTCATAAAATGTCCTTTAAATGCCCGCTACTGATGTAATTTCTCTAAATTACAATCATAAACTAAACTATACCATCTTCATCTAGAAATTAAAGCATCTTACATAGATTCTCAGATTTTGCCTTTTCTTTTTTTACTTTTTTTTCGAAAATCCTTGCAGTTACTCTTAATATCGTAAAATTTATAACACCTACCTGAAATATTTTGATTTGTGAAACTATTAGTTAAGAAATTAAAAACAAATATAATTTCAATAATGGCTTCGACGGTTGCTATTTTGACTTCATGTATTTTTGAACATTTCATCTTCTTTTTTATCATTCTTCCAAACAAAATATCGTCATAAAATGTCCTTTAAATGCCCGCTACTGATGTAATTTCTCTAAATTACAATCATAAACTAAACTATACCATCTTCATCTAGAAATTAAAGCATCTTACATAGATTTTCAGATTTAGCCTTTTTTTTTTTTAACTTTTTTTTTCGAAAATCCTTGCAGTTATTCTTAATATCCTAAATTTTATAACACTCACCTAAAAGATTCGGATTTCTGAAACTATTAGTTAAGAAATTAAAAACAAATATAATTTCATTAATGGCTTCAACGGTTGCTATTTTGACTTCATGTATTTCTGAACATTTCATCTTCTTTTTTATCATTCTTCTAAACAAAGCATCGTCATAAAATGTCCTTTAAATGCCCACTACTGTAATTTCTCTAAATTACAATCATAAACTAAACTATACCATATTAAAAGGAGACTTGGCGCTGGATTATTAAAACTAGTAAAAACAACAACGTCAGAAACGTCAAAGAAAAATATTTGTGAAGCATACAGTTGTTTCGGTAGCCTTAAGCGTACCGTCTTCAGTGCATAAAGAATTCTTTATGCACTGAAGACGGTACGCTTAAGACTACCGAAGCAGCTGTATGCTTCACAAATATTTTTCTTTTCTTCATGCACTGAAGACTGTACGCTTAAGGCTACCGAAACAGCTGTATGTTTCCCAAATATTTTTATTTGGCGTTCTGGCTTTGTAGTTTTTACTGCTTTTAATAAACTATACCATCTTCATATAGAAATTAAAGCATCTTTCATAGATTCTCAGATTTAGCCCTTTTTTTTTTTTTTTTTTTTTTTTTTTTTTTTCAAAAATCCTGACAGTTACTCTTAATATTCTAAAATTTATAACACCTACCTAAAAGATTCTGATATGTGAAACTATTAGTTAGGAAATAAAAAATAAATTTATTTTCCCTATTAATTACGAATTTAGAAATTCAAGAAAAAAAAATGTTATGATTTATATCTTTAAAAGAAAAATTAAATTATTCAAGTAGAAAATCAAAGAATTAACACTAAAATCACTTTTCTGGCGAAAGTTTTCTGTCATTTATTTCTTTTATTGACAATGATTTCTCAGAAAGAGATTTATGTGTAAGCCACTCAAAGATATTTTTTTTCCAAAACTGGTATTAAAGGATTACTATTGTCAACCCGATAGATTTTCATCTTTCATTCAAAAAAAGAAGTGGAAGAAACTGTAGACTTATCGAAAAAAATATTCGCTGCATCTGTGGAAGAAGATTTTTTATTTTTTTTAAATGGTATATTTGTATCAGATGTTCAAAATATTTTCTTGAACAGGTTTTATAATCTTGCTAAATTTATAAGGTATCTAGTTATAAAAATATCAAACCTAGGAAATAATTATTTTAATTTTTATTGAAATTTATACAGTTCATATTTTTCAGAATAAATATATTCTCCCATATACCAGATGTACACATGAAATTTTAATTTCATAATATTCTAAACAAGAACAATATATATATATATATATATATAGTAATACAATAATAAAATATAATAATATCAGTGCAAAATTTTATGAAATTCAAAGATGATTCAACCTCAGCATTAAAACAATTATTCAGATCATAATCGCAGACCACTCATATCAAATCAGAAAAGAATTAAAGATAAATCGAAATGAATTTTGGAGATGAGAAAAAAGCATGATTTGCATTCCAACGTTTTCAAGGGCCTGGTAGAATGCAAATATGCTAAGAAATGGATGTTTTTCTGTCACAAAGAAAGCAAAAGCTAAGAATTTCTTTGTTCACAGGCCCGAAACATCCATTGAAAATCCATAAAAAAGAAGATCAAAATCACAATATTACCTGAAATAATCCTAAGACATATTTATTGGAGATTGAACTAAACATACAAAATTACTTAATAAAATATATTTGAAACTGATTCAAATACAAGATACCCATGTGAAAAAACCAGAAAAATTCAATCCAGAAAAACTAAGATACAATGCACATGTAAAATTTAACAATCAGAACTCAGTTAAACACACAGTTAATCAGGTCAAAATTGCAGTGACCATTGAGTAATAAAGGATGCGCAGTGTTATTCAGGTAAATTAAGGATTCATACGTATTCAGATCCTAAAAAAAGCAGATTATTATTCATAATTATTTTAGCTTGGATAGTGCTGCCATCTAGAGTATTGAGATGAAAATAATAGTAAAATAAAATAAAATGAATTATTCATAATTATTTTACTGTGAATAATAGTAATAAAAATAAAAATTATAAATAAATAATAAATAATAATATTTACAATAATAAAATAAATAAATAAATGATTAAAAGAATTTTTGAATCAAGTGTTTGGGATAGCCATTAATTAATGCTAATTTTTTAAAAAATCGAAATTGTACTTTTTGATGTTTATCAGACACTAAATTTTTGATACGTAGATTAAAATTAAGAAGAATATTGACAAATACAGATTTATGTAAACATGTTTGAAAATTAGTAAAAAAATTTACCTTAAAGGGGAAATCTTTCTTTTTATCATATAAGTCAAATTCTAATTTGCCATTACAATTAAGAATAATTTTTAAATCTAAGAAACTAATGACATTAGATTCCAAATCAGTACTACTAAGATACAGATTTTCAGGATAATTAACAGGTAAGTTTAGATTGGTGTGATGTTTATCCAAGTATAATATAATTATATCATCTATGTATCGTAGTAATTTAAAGTTAGTACACTCAATATCACGCTCATAATAATATAAGTATAGATCAGCTAATATACTAGAAGCAATGCCACCTTGTGGCAATCCTAAACGTTGTTTATATAAATAATTATTAAATAAAATATAGTTATGGAAAAGTATAAACCTAGTCAGAGTTTTAAAGGTTGAAGGAGTAATGTTAACATTTAGATTTAAATACTGCTGATTTTCTACAAAAAGTTTATTTATAATATCAAACATATCTTTAATAACTATATTATTAAAAAGATCATTGAAATCAAAAGTTTTTATACCAGTAATATCAGTAAGATTTTTAATTTTATTTTTGAGTTGAAAACTATTTTTTAGAAAAAAATTACACTTGTTAGAAACAATATAACTATGTAATTTTTTAAGGATATTTAATAATATAATATTAGCATTAGAAGTGTAGGCATTACAGGCAACAGTAAAAGTACGAAATTTAATTGGATCTTTATGAAATTTCGGAATTACAACTAAATAAGGATAATTATAGTTATTATTTTTAGTTTTTATCAACTTGTAATAATTAAATATATGCCTGTTTTTAATTTCGATACTGTCATTAATCTTAACAAAAATATTACTAGTATCCATAGTATCAAAAAGAAGTTGTTTATAATACTTTTTGCAAATAATTGCATAGTTATTAGCCGCCTTGTCAACATAAGTAATAATAAATTTAGACTGTAGGTCGAGAATTGCTGAATTAATTTCTTTGAAATTATAGTACTTGATATTAGAAAGATGGTGCAAATTATAAACTAAATCAAGTTTAAATTTCTCAAGTAGCTTAAATTTCCACTCATTAAAATATTCCACTGGTTTATTATAATCAATAGCAATTTTGTATATAAAGAGATCCAAGTCTAAATTAAATTGAGTAATGATATCAATAAATTTGAATTTTGAAGGCATACGAAATTTAGTGCCATATTTCATCAAAGATCTTAAAGTAAGATTTTCCACAATATTGATATCTCCAGTAATAATATGACCATGAAATGGATTGAAAAAAGATTTATATTTGGAATCAGAACAATAGCATGGAGGCTGATCAATAGATGTAAGAAATTTAGCAAATTTATTGTAGTTAAATATTTTTCTGCCTAAAGTAATATTGTATTTAAAAGTTTTTTGAATAATGAAGTTTTTGATGGGAAAGGGATTGGATGGATCATTAAGTAAATTGTGGATATGAAGTTTATTAAACACAGGATGAGAAAAATTTGTCACCAAGAGAGAGTTATTTATTGTTTGACCAGATTTTAAGACAAGTTTAATATTAAAACACTCAGCCCTGTAGTGTAAAATATCAAAAAATACATCACTGAAGTGTGAATCAAAAGAATGAGAATGGAAGACTTTAAAATATTTAAGAAGATACTTCTTTTTTATCCCAAATATAAAATTACGTATATCTTTCCAATTATAAGACTTAAGAAAAATACGTTCTAAGGATTTGAGATTTTGTAATAGAGATGAAATGTCTAGAAGTGGGGAAGACGACCTAGAAGAACCCCTAGAAGTTCTAGTAGTCTTTTTAAATAAAGAGTGATTTAATGTTTTATAAATATTACTGTAAAATTCAATTTTTGAAACCTTGGAATAAACAATATGTTGTTTATTATAAACATTAGAATTTAAACCAAAGGGATAAAGCGTATTCAGAGATTTAATATATTGTGATTCAAGTAAAAGACGTTCATTCAAATTCTTCTTAAAATTAAGAATTTTCACAGTAATATTATTAAAGTCATGTTGATGGAAGTGCATATATTCAAAATTAGTAGTAAATTGTCGTGATTTTTTAATATCAGAACGATGTAAGTTAATCCGCTTGTGTAATGGATTGCTAGTTTGTCCAATATAAATCATATTGCATAAATTGCATTTGATTGAGTAAATGATATTAAAAGCCTTACAAAATGTAATAAACTTGAAAGTTTTTCATTGTATCTGTTCGAATTTTCAATTCGGTATACAAAGCTATAAAATTCAACCGATCGCTACGAAAATAAGTACACTTATTATTTAGGGGGAAATCTAGCTAAAACAGTATTTTTTGAGTTCAATAGGGTCATTCATTTCAGATATTCAATAAAAATACCATTTTAACTTTAAATTATTTAAAAGAAGAAAATAATTTGATGCCAAAATAATAAATAAAATAATAAAATAAAAATAACTTAAACATACATTTTTTTTCAGATAGACGAAATAAAATATATATATATATTTTTTTACATGTCAAAAAAAAAAAAAAAAAAAAAAAAAAAAGTTATTGTTATTATTATTATTATTTACGAGTAAAGAAATATATTTCTTTTTATGGCGAAAATAATAATAATTTTTTGTTTGTGCTTTTATTCGTTTAAATTCTTACAATGAGTTCATGCTGTTATAAATAAAATTTTATTGAAATAGTACAGTCAGCCAAAAAAAAACGTCCCCCCCCCCCACCTAATTTCGCCGTAAATTATCGTAGAAACATGTGGTTGGTACCAATCGATTTGTAATAACGACAAGTTTATAATGATATAGTTAGATTTTGCTTAAGGGGTCGTCTACATATTAAAACTGGCATCAACTTCATTTCTTTCAATAGTAACCCCCATTTTTTATAATTTATTTGAAGTCTTTGGACAAAATCATCGCGGAAAATGGTATAGTTTATAAATTTTGCTCAATTCTTCACAGAGTTATAAGCTGCCAAACTACGAGGGCGCTAATGTTAAATGAATGTGACAAACATTAATTCATATCTTCCAAAATAATTATGATATTAAAATTCTGTTTTTTTTTAATATGATAGAATGAAGTGACCCAAACATATTCCATGCATATTTTTGATTTTTTTTTTTTTTTTTTTTTTTTTTAATATGAAAATTATTAATAATTTCATATTTGAAAAAATTATGAATAATGACCTATGTTAATTTTTGTATAAATAGAACGGGCATCATCAAAAACATGGGTTTCCAAATTTACAGTTCGTTCTTAACATCATTTTTTGAGTTACAGTGATATTTCCTTTCTACATGTTGTTAGGGGGCCGTCACTTATAATAATTTGTATCTTCTGTGAGTAAATATCTGTATATATTTTGACGAAAAACTATTTGAATTTACCTTAATGTTATTCTAATTGATTTCTAAGCAACATTTCGATGTTTATGATACAAATTGGATCATTTTTATAAAATTATCGCAATGCAAGCGAGAGATTGTGAAAAAATTCCAAAAGAAATGAAGCCCCGCCTCTATATTGCGGAAACAATATTAAAAAAACTAGTTTCTATATTCTTATATGACTCTATATGTGACGCTGCTATGCCTAAATGTCAATGGCATTTACTACTTGAATGCTGAAGACAAAATTTAAAGGATTTAATTGGAAGTATGTAAAATAATTTTGTTTTGTAATGTAAAGTTGCAGAAAAACTGTGTAAAGGCGTGGCTTCCGTTGCAAAGAGGTTTATACTCGATTCTGAAATGTTAAGTCTTTGTTCTTAAATATTACATAACGTTTCCCAGTTTCTCACTGCTAAAATTCTATTTTGTCCTTTATGTCTTTTGTTTTTAACTTGAATATTCTACGATTCGTGCACCTCAAGTTAAGTATCATGACGTTAAAAATACGCGGTAAGACGAGGACTATTATTTGAAAGAGCAATACGCAGTGAACAATACTTTTGTTTTTTCCTTTTTTTAAATTAATATAATTGATTTTTATTAATTTTTATCAGATTTTTTAAAACAAATTTTCTGTTTTAATCTTGTTGTGACATTTTCGCATTCGCTTACTCTACCGTTTATGCTATTTAAATTTTATCGCATGACGTAACATAATAAAATATAAAATTTATTTTAAATGTTTTTTTAATAGTGAATAATAAAGTGGTATTTTTTTTTTTTTTTAAGTTTTTAATATATATTACTGAAACAAAGCGCAATATTATTTATTTTCTTTTATTCTAATCACGGCGTAAAACTGGCATCACATTTATCACGGAAAAAGAATTTAAAACAAAGCAATATGTCTTATTACTTTTAAAGATATAGATTTTACACATTTAAAATTAAGTATTTAAGTACAGTAGACGACTGCAGAACGGAGAGTACTCGTTCTAGGCAATAGGAAACCGTTTTTTCTATATCCATATTTCTTTTCATATGGATATACATAATAATTATACTCTTTTTAGTGAAAGTATTTGTATTCATACTATTTTGTTTATATATATGAATATAAGGAATATTCTTAAGAAATATCGTAACACACAAATTGTGAAAGAAACGCCCACTGAAGGAGTTACAGATTTCAACATGACGTGAAAGTACGTCAGTGGTCGCGAAAATGTTAAATATCCTTTCTCAGATTTTAGTTTAAATATTGTTATCTATATTTTTGTATATTATTTATTGTTGGTTTGTACGCCTAAAATTAAATGTAAATCTTTATAGTAACACTTTCATGCGAGGCTTACTGTATAAAATAAAAATATACCCAACAAGAAGTAGATAATAATTGTTAGTTAGTAGATTTTAATTGTTTTTATATATTTTTTTTGTATAAGTAATTTATATGTATATATTATTATATATGTATTTTAACTTAAATTTTTGTCTCTTAAATAAAACAGTTTTTGCTTTTAAGAAATAGATAATTCTTTTTCTTAAATATTAAACACTTTTTTTTTTTTTTTTTTTTTTTTTTACCGCTATTAATATTATTATCATTATTACTATTGTTCTTTTACCTTGGTATCTAGATTTTTGTAATTCAGCATTGTAGGGTTCATATGATTCAAGCTATTTAATTTTCTTTATACGAAGTGTTGTATTTAACTATTCAATGTTTAATGAATTTAAACCAAAAAAAAAAAAATCGTTTAATTCATAAGCTAACACAGAAAGTTCTGCGAATTTGAATCGTTTTTTGTTTTATAACTAACATTTAACTGAACTTTTTTCCAGTGTGAAATTTAATAAATAATGTATATTGGGTGGTAGATCACGATTTATTTTTTCTAAATGTATAGACGGTCCCTAACACATTTTCACGTGTAACTCTGTTTAGAATTGATTTAAAGTATATAAATAGGTAGGTTTTCCGAACTGCCTTGATCTCAGAAATCTGAATATGAGGTTTCGTCAAAAATAGGTTTCGTCATTGAAAAAAATGAAGTTTATACGTGTTTTAATATGTAGATGACCCCTTAAGCAAAATCTGATTACACCATTAAAAATTAGACGTTATTACACATCGATAGGTACCAGCCACATGTTTCTACGATAATTGACGGCGAAATTAGGTGGGGGGGGCGTTTTTTTTCTGTCTGACTGTACATTGAAATAGTAGTGATTAATTTTACTGCTTCCTTTTTATTAACATCTCATTTATTTATTTATTTATTATTATTATTATTTATTTATTTATTTATTTATTTATTATTTATTTTTTAACGTTTAAATTATATGTATACTAAAACTTAATGGTGATATAAGTAAAAAACATTCAATCGCAATATAATAAAGCTGGAATATTTTAATTTAATTTTAACCCTAACAACACACTTGTCCATAATACATCCTGAACATGTCATGTATTTTCCATAGGACATGCTTTAGAGTGTCTTTTGAGAAGATGTGCTGTTAGGAAATTTAATTTTAATTCCATCTCATACTTCCTTTTTTTTTCTTTCTTTAATTAAGAAAATTTATAAGAAAACCGAAGCCGTGCCGTATATACCCGCATACTCACGTACATAATTACAAGAGCTCTATGTGTGCATTTAAATCAACAAGAATAATATTGTGCAGCACACACTACTTTTAATTAAACTATCTGTCTATAAATATATTATTACAGTTCAAGGTGTAAACTATGACTTACTGCATTTAAAATATTCAAATATCCTTTTAATTCAGTTGAAAAAAAAGTTTTATTCGTCATATTTTTCTATATGCGTATGTTACCACTCCCCCTTAAATCCTCGTTTGAATATTGTAGCTTAAACATTTAATTTTTATTAAAATCAAAATCAACTGATTGGAAGAAAATCATATTTTAATGAAATTTTATTTTTCCGACTGAGTGAAAATAATGCCTGGACCGGGAGTCGAACCCCGGATCTTTGACTTACAGAGTGAGTAATGCTGACGAGTAAAGAAATTTACGATTTTATTTCAATAAAATCTTCTGAGTGAGTAATGCTGACCGATTGTCGGCCTGGATAGCTCAATTGGTAGAGCTTTGACCTTGTAAGTCAAAGATCCGGGGTTCGACTCCCGGTCCAGGCATTATTTTCACTCAATCGGAAAAATAAAATTTCATTAAACATTTAAGTCTGGTACAGCTTTAATGTAGGGCCCCTTGGAGACTTTTAAAATGTGGCCCTAAAGCACCTCGCACGTTTATCGACAAATACTTCATTTCCGAGGCCACGGTAGCGATTTTAACTCCAGCAACGCGTTAATAATATAGATGAATTAACAAAGACTGTAAATAATAATGACATATCTAGAATAATCCAATAAATTATCTATTTTTAACGTGTCTGACTCATCAGTGTGTCTAAATAATATCATAGAAAAATTTACTTTTAAGAAGTGCACCTTTATTTCTGCAAGAGCACTTTTAAACCTACCCATATAATAAAAACATATATAGAATTTCATGTAGTGTATCATAAATTAACTAAAATTACAAGATTAAAAAAAAAAATAGTATGTTGTGGCCACCACAAGACTTTCTTCTATATTTTCCTATATACATATTCAATCAGTAACAAAAAAAAAAAAAAAAAAAAAAAACGATTTTTTTTCTAAGTTCTTCTTTTGTTAAAAGCAATACATATTTTACCAATAACAATATTTAAAAAAATATATATAAGTTTTTTCTTTTTTTTTCTTTTTTTTTTTTTTTTTTTTTTTGTTAAAAGTAAAAAAAAATCGATAACTTTGTTTTAAATTATCGCAGATTTATAGTTCAACCATTCGTTTTAAAGGTATTGACGAGATCTTTCGAAAGATACCCATCTTGAAAATTTACCCCCCCCCGGGGGGTATTTCCACATGCACAGAAATTTTTTCCTAGTTGACTATTACTATTATCAATAACTCATATTAATTTTACAATCACAAGTTAAAAATAACTCTCATTATGTACATTTATACGAAATTTTGTCCTATAGTGCCATGTTAAAAGTTTACATAAAATGCGATCACAGCACCACCTGTTGAGCTATTGATCCCCAAATGTAATCAGCACCATTCCATGTCAGGGTCCAACTATATACCAAGTTTGGTCCAATTTCATCCATCGGTTCGTGAGATACGGTGAAAAATACGAAATTTTGCGATCACAGCGCCACCTGCTGGACGACTGATCCCCAAATCTAATCATCACCATGCCCCGCCAGGGTCCAACTATATACCAAGTTTGGTTGAATTTCATTCATTGGTTCGTGAGATACGGTGAAAACACTAAACCACAGACACACAGACAGACAGACAGGCAGACAGACATTTTTAAAAAACTATCAATTCTTGTTCAGGACACCCCAAAACGTGTAGATCCGTCAAAAAACGGAGATCGAAAATTTTCGCGAATCCAATACTTTCTCTATATTACATATAGAAGAAAGTAAAAATATTGGTATCAGTATTTTAAACAAGGAAATGTACCAAAATTTCATCGCCAAATAGTGACGAAAATTTAGAGATCGCCTTGGTGGTACTATACTGTAGCTGTATCTTGTTATTAAATTAAAATAAATATATTTCGAAATATTTATAGAATATTCACCAACACCATTGTTTGAAACATAATCCACTAATTTATATGAATTCTTAATATTGCCACTAAAATGTATATATGAACCAAAATTTGCATATATATTTAGAATAAAGAAAATCACATTACAAACTGAAATATAATTTAAAAAATCTCCAACTATACACTTAAAATACACGACTTATTTCGTGGGGACGATCGATTAATATACACAATGAGTAAAAATTTGCAATGAAAAAATACAAGCTTTGTAGTACACATTATTTTTATATGACAAATTACAAAAATATAAACTATAAGTTATTATTCTGTTACATACTGTTATATATTGTTGTATACTGTTATATACTGCACATTGTACCCACATTAGAGAAATATTTTTAAAATCTATTTCATTCTATAGTACAGAATGTAGAGTACATATTAACTACTGGATACTATGTTATGAGGTAAATTGAAATATATATATATGCATTATTAGATTACTACAGCATTTCATATAAGACAAATAATTTTATACACTATACTAAAAAAAAAAAAAAAAAAGTATAGAGCTTAAATATATGATACCACATTAAATTACACAATAGAGCCCCAAAAGGGTATTCATAAATTGCCATAAATATATTTAAATGTAAGTATATTAAAAAGTCTTTAGATTATTATGTCTGTAAAGCTTTTAGAAAAAAAAATAAAGTTCACCTGACACCTTTCCTAAGTTCTTGGCGAAAACCAATGTGAAAGGATTAGACTAGCGCCATCGTAAATGGATTTTTCGGAGATCAATACCAAAAGAAACACTGAAATAGCTTTAGTTCACGAAAAGTTTTGATCTATTTGGAAACTTTGCATTTTATCCTAGAGCCGTTCTTTCATATAAATATCGTTAAAGAAAATCTATACTTTCTAGTAATCGCAGTTAAGGAATTTTCAGAATAATCTAAAAGTTGATAATATTTTCAGTTTGTTACTTAGATTATAAATAGGTATTTTTTATGCGAGTAGTTTACAAAATATATTATTTTTTAGCTGTTTAATTATGTACCCTATTCTATGAGAAATTAATAATAATAATAATAATAATAATAAACAAATATCTAAAATGTTTAATTTTTTTAACGAACTTTGTAATGATATTTAACTATAAAAAATAGCATGTTTAACATATGAATATCGAACTATAACATGAAAAGCACAAATACTCATCAATTATATTGGGTAAAATATTTAAGAAGAATCATCCCCCACACTGAAAAGGTAGGCACGGGTGCAACATGAAAGTATCAACATAAAAATAATATATATTTTTTCTTTAATATCTGAACTGAATTCTAAAATAATAAATGTAATGTTAGTCTTCTAAATTATAACTTATTTTCATATTCAATCAAAAAAAAAAAATTACTAGAGAGTAGGGTGGGATGGGAGAGTTCTGATAAATTTTTTTGTTACAAATTTACTTTTATTCGTATAACACTGTAAGTTTCAGAGAAACAAACTGAAACATTTTAATATATTTTAAAAATATAAATTTGATGGTAATTATTAAAATATTAATTTTTATAAATCAATTAACTTAGTTACAAAAATGTCCCATCCCACCCTTATATCAGGAAGAGATGGGAAATATTTTTATAGTTGAAATAAATACGTAATATGTAGACATACAATGAAAAATGACAAAGACAGTGGGTCATTTATGTATGTAAGACTAATTAAGTACTAATAACATCTATTTTTATCCAACATTATAATTTAATGTACCACATTAAATAAAAAATTTCCAATGCTCGATTAGTTCCATCTTTTCTTTTTTTTTCCCCACTTTCTTTTCTGGCAGAGAAAGTATTGTTTTTTTAGTTCAAATATTCGAAATTAAGTTTTAGTAATATTTACATGTTTCGTGGTTCCCTGAATACGAAAATAAGATTTTTAGTGGTTAGTCTGTGTGTGTTATCAGCATATCTCAAGAACAAATCTGTACTGATAAGTATAAAGGCTTTAAGTCCAAAAATGTCGATTTTGAGTTAAGTACATAGTCAGACTCAGAAAAAAAATTCTCTATCGATTGGAAAAAAGGATTTAAATCCAATGTCATTTAGTCTTTAAGACAATCCATTGGTAAAAAATGATTCACGTCGGAAATTTATCATTAATCTTTGGTATAAAATATTAAATTCGATTTTTTCCCTTTATTAAATGAAGGTTGACAGTCACTGAATGGTATAAAGGGTATAAATCAACATAATCCCTTTTTCCTAATCGGTTCTTCTGATTAAATTTTAGTTAGTTTAACTTTATTTTTCATCTCCTGAAAAATCATGAATATGGACTTAAATCCTTTATACTTATCAATACAGAAATATTAGCAGGGAATTTGAACTCCAAATTCTAAATGTGTATCATATAGAGATGCTGCATATTTTTCTTTTTTTTTTTTTTTTTAGATTAAGCAAATGGTTCATGTACAAGGACAGCCAACAAAATTCAAATATATTATGTCTCTGGGCGAAATTTACGGTAGGTACAGTTTAACATCTGTAGATTGGACTAAACAAAATTAAATGAGCATATATTTCTTTTATATGCATAAACGCATGTTCTGTATAGATTATGACATGTAAGTCACTCATCATTCGATTGCAGGACTATACAAAAAAACTAGAATACAATGGGACTGTATCTGAAAATTACTGGAAGTTCATTTCAAGTGGTGATGTGCTTTTGTTTTATTAGTTTAGAACTATATTTAAACACACGATGTGGTTTGTACATAATTTATATAAAACATACATGGCTACCAATAATTAAGCAAAATCATCTTTTTTATTGATTGTAATTGATGAATGTAATTTCATTAGTATATTTTACCATGTCCAGGAAAACTGCTCAGGAATGAAAGTAAATTCCTCGTACTTATATGGTAAATAAAGTATTTTTAAAAGTTAAAAGGGTAATCAAAAGTCGTGTGAATATCACACCAGTTATTGTTCATGATTTGGAATTTGTTTTGGGCATTTCCTCTTCCATTTATTCATTCATTTCCCTCATGATATTCTCATGATATCAGAATCTTCATTCTTCTTCCTTTTCTTACATGTCCCATCCCTCCCTGAGCTGTTCTGTCCCATCCCTCCATTTTCATATATATATATATATATATATATATATATTAAACAACTTATTATTAGACACATACTACTTTTAGGCATAAATTAACTACTAATTCATAAAAGTTATATTATTAGGTATATAAAATATGAAAAGCAATTATGCTAACATCAGTGAGTCATATTGAAAACTTGCTTTGAAGGAAAATTAAATAATTATTTACTTTTGGGTTATTTATATATATATATATATATATATATATATATATATATATATATATATATATATATAATAACCCAAAAGTAAATAAAAATATATATATATATATATATATTGTAAATAAACTCGCAGAATTCTCCAACTAAAATGATACATAGCAACAAATATGGGAATATATCTACTTCACCTGGTAGAAGAGTCAGAAATTAAAAACAATGGATAATTTAAGAATAATTCTAGGTGTCCCATCCCTCCCTACTCTCCCATATATATTTTAGACCGATATAATTTCAGAAGTTTTATTTATAATCGCTTTATGTTTAGCCTAGTATACATGCTAGGCTTGATGTGATGCCTAGTATAATAAAATTACATTAAATACATAATCTTAAAAAATAAATAAATAAATAAATAAATAAATAAATAAACATAATACATAATCTTAAGGTTAAGGAATTTAATTTTAAATAATTTCTTTAAGCACTTAAACGGGTCTCGAAGTCTATAAAAAGCTCATTTTCTCTCTCTCTCTCTCTGTCACTTTTTTAAATATAATAAATAAAACTCGTTATTCAAAATTTCGAGCATATAAAAGAACAACATTTAAACAATATATTATTTGATAAAATTTTATTAAAAATTTTGGAAAATTCAGAAATCCTTCAGAAAAGAAGTCCACACGTTTTCTCATAAACGAATGCACCAGTCTTATCGAAATTTTTTACACTTGTGCAAAATTGAATTTCGGGAAATCCTTTAGAAAAGCGGTGGACACGTTTTCTGAAAAACTAATACACCTGTCTTATCGAAATTTTTTACAATTGCACAAAATCGAATTTAACTAGTGCTTAAACCTCCTTAGCTAATTTTTCTTTTTCATATTACAAATAATTTACTAATTTTCAAGTAGTAAAATGTAAAGGATATTGTGCTGTTTTTGCAAGGAACTCTACCAATTTTTTTTTTTTTTTTTTTTTTACCCTGTTTAAACACTAGTCAATTTTAATTTGAAGATGTGGGTAAAATTTCATTATTATTAGTAGATTTTTTTTTTTCCTTTTTAGAAATCGTGTCTAACAGTTTTATAAAGTGTCTCCGGAAACCAGGACGAACTGGCTGCATTTTTCAAAAATTTTAATGAAAATTTTATAAAATCGTTTAAATGTTACTCTTTTGTATGCATAAAATTTTGAATAAAAAGTTTTATTTATTATATATATATATAAAAAAAAAAAAAAGGAAAAAGGGAAAAGAAAAGAAAAAGAAAAGAAAGAAAGAAAAAGAGTTTTTTTTTTTTTTTTTTTTAAGTTTTAGAAATTTCTCTAGCCGCCACAAATCTAATAAAATGAAAATATTAAGAAAGGTCAAGACAAGAGTAATCTTACATGTGTTACTGATATCGAAACCAGAAACATATTAGTTGAAGAAGAACTAATAAGAACCGCTTGCTTCATTTAATAATGTTTTTCGATCGAAAATTAATGCAATTTTTTCTTATACGATATTTCCTCCAGTCGTTGTTTTCTGGAATAATTATGCTGCCATAATTATAGATAATTATTTTTTTCATAAAGTGTTACGTAATTTACCCGATAAGTAATTCGATTAGGAAATAAAAGAAATTCGTTTTTAATATAAATATACAACTTTCATTTTTGTTTCATTTAATGTCATATTGTTTTTATGTTATTGTATATTTTACAAATTTAATGAACATATTTCTTTTAATTATAAGCTGTTTTTCCAACGAACTATTAAAGCTTTTCAAATATTAAAAAATGAATCCCAGAATGACATTTAAGCTGTTAGTATGTAATAACGTTAGTTAAAATATAAGAATATACAATTTTCTATTTTTGAAATTATCAATATGTTTTCAGTTATTTCAAGAAAAATTATATAGAGCAATTTATTAAAACATAATGTTCTTAAAACTGGAATAAAAGTTAGCAAATTAGTTTGCACATTTTTCTATTAATTTTTGAGTTCTTGAAGTTACAATAAGTTTTTTAAACCATCCAAAGTTGAAAATAGTGTATCCAAGAAGGCCAAAAAAAAAAAAAAAAGAAGATAAAACTAAATTTTGCGCTTTAAAACCCAAAATAAACAATTAAATATTTCTGTTTTTTTTTTTTTTTTTTTTTTCTAAAATGGGGTGTTTTTCGTTTACAGATTAAATATGAGACACTTTCAAGTTCAACACTTTTGGTAAGAAACATAATAGTTTCATTTTAATAAAAATGTATGCTTGTGTGGCATATTAAACATTTAGCCAAGGTCTTTCCGGCAGATTTGATTTTGTAGTTTACAACACTGTGCGCACACTACAAAAAAAAAAAAAAAAATCCATAAAATATACCCGTTTAATTTCAATTTGTCGTTTTTTTTTTTTTTTTTTTTTTTTTTTTTTAACGTAGAACAATTGTTAATCTGCTTATTTAATATATTAAAACATAACAGTTTCTTCATTTTATTTTTCTATGAAACTACATAAACGTACTATAAATGTTTTGCAATGCGTTTCTCCTATCACTTTATATATTGCCTTTACACTACACTTTAAGTTAAATTGTATGTAACAGTTTATCACAATCATTATTTCACTTATTTATTTAATGCCACTGAAATACCACTTAGATCAATAAGAATTAAATATATATATATATGAGTAATTCTCTGAAAAGTGGTCATTTCATGTCCCAGTAATCTTGAGGGCATATTTTTAAAATCACACAAACAAAAAGCTGTCAGAACTATCAATATTAATTAGTTATGCATATAAACTGTAATTCTTTGGTTACTGGAATTTGAATATAACTTTAAAATATTTTTTTAATGCAAAATATCATTCCCTCACTGTGTCCCCATTCACACATGTAAGTAAATAAAATGGTTTCTATGGTATTAAAGAACGTATATTTAGATTATTTTAATTGAAAATTTATTAAACATACTTTAATAAATATTTATCTATTATATCACATTCACATATTATGCAATGAAAGAAATTAGAAGACACTTTATTGTTGTCCCTGGTATTAGATATCATTCCCTCATCAAACTATAATTACACCCCTACTTACTCTATTAATGGCAGCACGTGCTTTATATAAGTCAAACTTAATTTGTATAGCAGCAAAGTAAAATTCCATTTTGTGTTCTGTTCGAAACTTTTTACAATGAGTTGCATAAGGCTCTCAAACGTTAGATTGAAATACAGTATTATTATTATACGTCATTCCCTCATTCATTATAAAGTTAACTAAAAGAAATCAAATTTGCTTTTTTATGTTATTATAGTAATAAAAATATGTTTTAATAAATATTTAGTGTTTGAAAATACAACTAAACCTAATCATATTTTTATAAAGTAGTTTCTAGAAGAAATTTGTCATTCCCTCACAATCATTCCGTCATTTTTCTAATTAATAAAAATAATATTATTTCAAAAAATTATCAGATGCAGTTTGGTTTATATTATTTTTTATTAACTGTAACGTATGAGTACATGCACAAAATTAAAAAAAAAAATAATAATAATAATGGAGCAATTTTATTTGGGCTAACTTAAAAAAAAAAAAGCCCACTTTTCAGAGAATGACCCATATATATGTATGTATGTTTGACAAAAGCAATTAAAACATATATTAATGTAAGAACTGAATAATTTGTGAAACAAGGTAAAATTCAAACAAATGAAACTGAAATAACAAAACGAAGGGGCAGAGGCTACCACAGTTTAAGAAAAATGGAGCGGGTTCAGCTAATTTGTAGGATGCCCAACTTTCTTTAAATCCTGCAATACCTTATGAACCAAATTTATATAAATTAAATACATCATATGTATTATCTATATAAATAAAGCAAACACTGCAAATAGAAGCGTCTTAAATTCAGGCAGAAATGTGTCTGAAATGTCAATTCAGACACATAAATGCCTGAAACACTTACGCATGCAAAATTTTAGACGCATGTGCTGTCTTAAATTAAGACACGTAAGTGTATATTTTATAAATGAGCTAAGTGTCTGAATAAGATTGATACGTCTGAAATTAAGACATATTATAGTTTTGACACTTAAAATTTCAGACATTTTACAATTTAGGCACTTAAAAATTCAGACATTACAAATGTCAGACACTTAGGAATTCAGACATTTGTATTACGTAACAAATTTTCCATATGGAATCTACTTAAAGTTAATCAAAGTTAATTTTTGTTTTAATTCTCACGTGTAATGCAACAACAACAACAACAAAAAAAAAATATTAAGATAAACGAAGCATGTAACTTGAAGCTAAGAAAGCGAATTCGTAACTGAACAATCTTAAACAATCTGTGCATAATTGATTTTTTTTCCGCGTTTTAAAAATTATTTTATGTTGTTACACAGTTTGTTTTCTTGCGAATACCAGTTTAAAAAAAAAAAAAAGAAGTTTAAAA
Organism: Salticus scenicus; assembly: GCA_963930645.1. Classification (NCBI taxonomy): domain Eukaryota; kingdom Metazoa; phylum Arthropoda; class Arachnida; order Araneae; family Salticidae; genus Salticus; species Salticus scenicus. The sequence goes on from OZ005661.1 coordinate 178,916,873, forward strand.
TCCATAGCCTACTATTTTTTCATATTTAATACGCATTTTACAAAAAAAAAAAAAAAGAAAGAAAAAGAAAGAAAGAAAGAAAGAAAGAAAAAGAAAACTCTAAACCTCTACACATGAAATTTAAGATAGTAATATGTATTAAGCTTTACTTCTTATGGACAGTTTTATTGCAAAGACATAAAACTTCGATCTGTTTTACGGATACTATGAATATACACTCATGTCCATAAATTAAGGAAAAATCAGATTCACACTGAAATCGAACTTTAATGCAAAAATTTCACCTGTAGAAATACCACACACATCTTTAAGAATAATATGCAAATTATTAGAAGCCATCTGATGACGCCGATATCATGTTACAATGACGAAAGTGTAAGAAGGGGGTAGATAAGAAATGGGAGCAAAGAAGGAAAATTGTTCACAAGCGTTCTGTGTGCCGCTCAGTGCCACAACCGAATAGTTATGACACAGAGGACGCATGCAGATATTTTTTTACGTGGTAGAATTATCGGCCGACTAGAATGTGGGCGTACTCAGATAGAAGTATCGGGGAAACATAGAATCGCCCAAAGTGTCATCTCTAGGCTTTGGCAAGGATTCCAAAATGATGGAAATGCCAGTCGACATTACAGTACTGGTCGGCGACGAGTTACAATTCCGAATGACCACCGGTATTTGGTAGTAACTGCTAAAGTAAGCAGATAAAGCACATCATCAGACATGCCTCGTCAGCTGTCTGCAGCCACGAAAACCACAGTTTGAAGACAAACCGTGGATAGACGTTTGGGAGATATTAGTCTATATGCTCGCAGGCCTGTTAGACGTGTTCCACTCACGACAATGCACTGTGCCAGCGGTTAACTTGGAGTAGAGAACATGCAATGTGGACAGCAGCACAGTGAGCTTGTGTGATGTTTTCCGACGAGTCCAGGTTTAGCTTGCAGTGTTATTCACGTCAGATTTTCATATGTAGAACGTCAGGTACCCGCTACCACCAAAACAATGTCATTGAACGACACCGTGTGGGGTAGGGGTGCTCGTTTTGAGGGGGAGGGATCATATTGGGCACCAGAACAGATCTGCATGTTCAAATCGGAAGAATGATAGGCCAAACGTATCGGGACATCAGTCGGGAACATGTACGTTTGTTTGGGTGCCATGAGCCCAGAATTTGTGTTTATTGATGACAATGCGCGTCCTCACCGTGCAAACGTTGTACAGAGATGCCTACAATCTGAAGCTATCACTCGCATGAAATGGCCAGCATTCTCACTTGACTAGAATTCGATAGAGTACGTGTAGGAATGCTTTTCCGACGAGTTGTAGTCCGTTAACCTCCTCCTACATGTGTACCGGAACTTCGGAGAGCATTGCTTACTGAGTAGAGTAATCTTCCCCAAGAACAGATCAATAATTTACTACTCAACATTCCTAGGCGTTGAAAGGACTGTATTTCATCATCTCAGAGACATACAATATATTAACCATCATACCAACCATGTAATCTTAAGTTTTGTAAGGGAGATATTTTTTGTAATTGCTTCAGGGAGCAAATATCGTAGTTTTTATAAATGGTATCCAACATAAACCACCTTTTTTTGTTCGTGATCTTTTGTTTAATAAATCGACTTTATGAAAAAGTAATATTTGTTTTGTTTCTGAACCTTTATTTGCCTCAGCTAGAATTATCCTTAATTTATGGACATGAGTGTATTTCATTATACAAGCAACATACAGCGTGAGTACCGATGGCTTGATTGGGAAGACGCTCGACTTTGAATCTGTTTATTGTCAGTTCGATTCCCGGCGCGGGCAACAGGGAATATTTTTGTAAAAATTTTTAATGCTTTTTTTATGCTCTAATACATTGTAAAATATATTTTTCACAGGTAAACAGTATAAAACGCATTTTTTTATTTATTTATTTATGAAAAATATTCACTGTAGACAGGGTCCAAGATTGCGGAATTTCAGACACTTCGAGTGTGAAACGATGTGCCTTTTCAGATACTTCAAATGTCTGAATTAAATGAGACACTTTTTAGCATCTTAAAATTAAACACCCATTTTAGACACAATTGTGTCTGAATTTCAGATACTTGTACTTACAGTGAAGAGATTGTCGTCGGAAGACATACGGACGGACCACTCCTATTTTTGATTGGTCTAGATTTAACAACTTTAGTGATGAAAGTCGGTCACTTTTTTTAGTAAAAACATATGAATTTTTTGAAAAGATACTGCTTATGTGTTATACTTTTTTAAAAGCGCTCTAAAAACTGTTCATTTTTTGTGAAGACACTATATACATCAAGTTATTAGATTTAAAAATATTTCTTTGCAAAGTTTCACAACATGATATCATTCGATTGTTCTTATATTAAAATAAGAGTCTAATATTAAGGAATAATGAATATATATATATTCTGGTTATGAGTTTTGAAGTTCTAAGAGCTGCAATGTTTAAATTACAGCGTACTTATTTCCCATACATAATCCATTAAATTTGTAAACAATTGTTAATTCACTCTTGATAATCATTCACATAAAACCATAGAGCATTGCTGAAAAACGAGGGCAAAGCAGAAGAAATATTTAATTTGTAATATGTTATTTTGATTTTTTGACCTTAAAAGAATTTTTTAATTATGTTACGAAGCCCAAAATGTTATTAAAATATATATATATTGATTCAATTCTTTTGAAAATTCATTTAAATATAGTGGCCAGCGCAGCCTACTAGTTAAAATAATGAATGATATGTATATATATTTTAATTTCATACAAACTAAATCAATCATATATATTGTATTTTAAAATATTATTTACTCTATATAGCTATACTAAATGATGACGAATCTTAATTATAAAATACTAGAAAAACGTTTAAAAAATGTATAGAATAATCCGCAACAAAGCAGCATGATAAAAATAATAATAATGATGATGATACATATAGAGCAAACGTAATTTTTCTTTTACTTTTAAAAAAATATAGTTTGAGCAATCTATCTAACCAACCAATTGAAACGACGCTTCCCGTCCTCCGTAATCATGTTACTTATTAAATCATTATTATATATATATTATATATACATAGATACATAGATAAATTTTTTTATTTTTTTATCATAAGCAAATACAAAGAAACTTTGTTGAAATTGTTGGGAATTATAATTATTTCTTAACAATATTCTTTGTATTGACGTAACAAAACTGATTTGTTGTTCTTGGAAAAAAGAAATAAATAACCTGATCAAAATCAATTTTGTAGTGCAATTCAAAAATCCTTTTTTGGTGTAGGCATTAATACACACACCGCAAATACCAATATCAGTATTAAATAAATATCGCAACGTTAAAGTATTTCTAATGTTTGCTTTCCTCTATTCAACCAAATATTATTATAATTAAATTATAATATAAGATATAAAACTACATATCTTCTAAATTTTACACTTTCTGACTACCTGAATATCTGTATCCAATTTTTCTTATATATTTAGATAACAATTTTCACTGATGACCTCTATGAAGGGCGCTACACTCTCAAACAATTTTAACACCCTAACGCGAGCATTCATCCCGGAATTTTTCAACAGAATTGTACTTTTATTATTATTATTATTATTATTATTATTATTATTATTATTTTACTTTTTATTTCACGTTTACTTCTTTTTTACTCGTAAATTCTGGTGGCTTTTGAAATATTAAATAAGCGTAACTGAAATGCACTTGAAAGTGTTAAGGGGACTGAGAAGTTGCGACAACCGTGAAGTGGGAAATTTAGATTGTTGTTTTAATAGCCATATATTTTTTCATTATGCCTGTATCAATATAAATTATTTATGAGGTTTTAACAAGAAGTTCAAGAAATATCTGATACAAATTATTTACTCTTATGTATTACATTTTATATATATATATATATATATATATATATATATATATATATAATAGACTGTAAACATACGTGTTTTACTCTTAAGGATTTTTTCAATTTGGTACACTTTTTTTTAAATAACCAATGATAATCTTTCCTTGAAATCATGCATGATGATAGAAAATACTTTTGTTTAAGTACTGATACCTATTTTATGTTGTGTTGTTCTATTCTTAAAATTATAAAAAAAATGGCAATTTTTACTTATTAGAAAAAAACATTTTTTAACACATATTTTTGCTCTTTTAAAAAAAAATCACAAGGTATATATATATAAAAAAAAAAAAAATCACTGTATGCAGATAAACTTATTTTATTTCCCTCAAAAATTTCAAAGAATTACTTTCAACAGATTTTTCACAATATGTACCAAAGTAAAAAAATCCTTAAGTATAAAATACGTATGTTTACAGCGCTATTATTAAGAAAAAAAAAACTGTAACACATAAAGTAAATAATTTGCATCAAATATATCTTGAACTTCTTGTTAATATCTCATAAAATAAATAAATATATATATATATCGATACATGCATAATTAAAAAGTATATGGCTATTAAAAGCAACAACCTAAGTTTCTCACTTCGCGGTCGTCGCAAGCGTCTCAGTCCAGTTATATAAAATATAAATTTCTATCAGTGTTTTCTGGTAAAAAAACAGCGTAAAAGTTGGCAGCTATGATATTGCTATAATCTAGCATATATTCATTTTCTAATAAGAAGAATGAAACATGGATGCCCTTAATTCATACATATACAGGGTGATTATAGTAATTAAATTTACGATTTAACTTTAAAATTGCTGGTCAGAATGTCATGATATTTTTACCAGAACAATCGTGATGCAATGGAATTTTGTTTCCAAAATGGGCCACAATGGCGTCAGATGTGTAAATGGCGTTGTCAGATAAATTTCAGGGCACAAGGCTAAATGGATTCAGTATTGTTATCCAAAAAGGAAACTATACACTCCAAGGGTTTACGATAAATTTATTAGAAAAAAAAAAAAAAAAAAAAAAGAATACGTGTTTACGGCGAAAACAGTGACAGTGACAAGAATAATATTATAGTTTTAAAAAATTAAAGAGCACGCATTTATAGAAATGTGAACTAAAAAGCACAAAATATCTATCTTAGTATTAAAATGCAGGGTAAGAGAAAATCGTGTGAGTGACACACCATAATATTTACATACATTTAAATCTTTAATTAAAATGATTTTGAATTAAACAAAAACCATTTAAAAAAAATCTCCACTGACCTTTAGGTTCGTAGCGCGGAGCTATACCTCAACGCCACGGCGTTCACGTAGGGATAGTCTTTTTTTACAGTATAGATTTTTTGTTTGCTCCCAGAGCGGTTACAAACATACATACATACATATATACAGCTGAAGCTAATGAAAGCGTGTTAAACTAGTTGGCATAGGTGGACTCTGCTCAGTTTCCCACCATATTTATGGTCTCATAAATTTCTAGTGCGAGACATATTATAATCATGTTAAAAAAAATGATTTTGACCAAAGCTTGATACAGTGACAGAAAGAAATCCCCGCCTAATGGGCTATCCATCGTTCACTTCGATATATTTATCTTATTCTAATCTATTAATTTATTTTATCAGGGTCAATTCTGTTGTTTAGTTTTCATGCTACTATTTCCAGTGCAATAATAAAGTTTATGCTCAATTTTGCCTTATTCTCACATGTTAAGTAAATCGTAAATTCCAAATAACTTACGATTTTTTTAAATTGGAAAAATCATAGTCTATGATATTCATGCCAGTAACTTAAATAATATTTCGAAAGTGGTTTGACATCTTTACGATGAAAATATCCCTCAAAATTGACGTTTATGTGAAATTTTGCCCTATACTGCCATGTTAAGAAATTCGTAAATTTCCAATAATGTTTGCGAAATTTTCATAGTAGCATATTTATAGTTACTGATGCTCATTCCGGCATCAAAACGGATATTTTAAAACTGGTCTGACATTTTTACAGTAAAAAGTTTCCATTTAATGCACGTTTAAATGAATTTTTGTCCTATTCTCCCATGTTAAGTAAATCGTAAATTTCTAATAACTTACGAAGTTTTTTAATTCGAATGTTGCAAATGAATAAGGTTCTTGCCAGTGTCCAAAGTAATATTTTAAAACTGATCTGACCTCTCTGCGTCAATTTGTTCTTGAGATATCGTGAACACAGTCTAACAAACTAACGGACTAGCACACTAACATACTAACAGACACCCTACAGACAGACACCCTACAAATTTTGTGATTTTCGGATTCCTCACGCCTGAAAACGTGTAAAAAAGTCAAAAAACCGAGGTCGAAAATTTTCCCGATTACCTAAGTTCCCCATACCTATAGTATGATGGGGAACTAAAAAGGGAGCTTCATGATACGAACCCCTTACGGATGATTAATTGTACATTTGGTAGCTATTTTATTTCCTTCGTTAAACACAATTCCATTGCCTCAAGATAGTTCTGGTAAAATATCAAGTTATTCTCAGAGGTAGTTTTAAAGTTAGAGCGTTTTAAACCCCAATTTTAGTTATAATCACTCGGTATATATGCCATATACATAAATTCAAATTTTTTATGCTCTTCAGGTGATGTCATGCCATTTTTGTTCAGTGTATGAAAAGGTATTCATAATATATACATATATATATGCTGAGTGTTCCAAAAGTCTGTAGACATTTTAAAAAATCATAAAAAAGCAAAGAATTGAACAGGGAGCAAACCCCGCTCATCACTCTTGGAGCGATTTTGAGAGCTTCTAGGGGGACTACTCGCAGCTAATTTAAAAACTCGTTTAAAAAAAAAAAAAAAAACGTTATTCGCCAGGCTTTAGCCTAGAGCCGACAGTGGGCGATGAATGAACTGGTGAATCTTTCTGTTTACCAATGGCACTTGCAAACTGAGCAAATGGGCAAAGAGGAAAGAGAAAAACAGAGACTTTTAATCAGTAAGATTTGATAGATCCATTAAAAGAGTGAAGATTTTATTAAGTTTTATGTTGAGATTCTTACGCATCACTATATTATTTAAGCAATTTTGAGAAAAGGAAAGGAAAGAATTGGAAGAATTGAACGCGGTTTGCGAAAAAGTTATTCTCGTGAAAGGAGATGTATTTTGGCAAAGAAAAGAAACAAAAAAGTTAAATTATTCGCCGTCAGAGGGCGCTGAACGCACACGTAATGAGAAATATGCAAATCATAGTCTTATAAATTGCACAAATTAGAATAGTTTCTTTCTTATTTTGCTTCCTACTTGTGCATACATGAAGTTTTAATTGCGATGCTGACTTGGTGGATTATGCGGTATTAGTGAAAATGTCTTCCCTCAAGTAAGAACAGCCGACTGAATCTGTCGTTAGCAGTTTTGTAACTCGGTTGCAAACCGTATATTTCTAGCGATAGCGAACACATAGAACAGTATTTATATGCATGTAAACATTTGCATGAAATTACAATAGTTTTTCATAGAAATTTGTGATTTGCTCACCTACAGCACCCTCTATCGACGAAAATTTTACCTTTTATGTTTTGTTTTTTTTATCAAAAAGAAAAAAATCCCCTTTTACGAGAATAACTTTTTTGTAAACCGTTTTCAAATCTACGAATTACTTCAATATTTATGAATTTTTAAATCGTCTACAGTCTTATGAGACACCGAGTATATATATATTTGCATTCTACCAGGCCCTTGAAAATGTTAGAATGCAAATAATGCTTTTTTCTCATTCCAATTTCCAATAATTCATTTCGATTTTACTTTATTTCTTTTTTGGTTTGATTTGGGTAGTCTTCGCTTATGATCCGAATAATTGTTTTAATACTGAAATTAAATCATCTTTAAATTTTAAATTTTTGCACTGATAATATTGTATTACTATATATATATATATATATATATATATATATATTAGTAATTTTAAAAACCGTGTATTTATAATCACAATGTGTGATTTATAATGTAAATTACAGACATTCTCAATAGATAGCCGAAATTCAGTTTTAGAAAAGTGATAGGGATTTTTTATACATTTATGACAAAAAATTTTGTGTTTACTATAGATTATCAGATAATGGGATAACTGAAAGAAATTAATGTAAGCTTAATTTAAATACAATCATAATCTATAGCAAAACTATAATTTCTACAAAACATTATTATTATTACTATTTATTTATTTATTTTATTTTATTTATTTATTTATTTTTTTTCACGGTTGAAATAATACGTTAATTCTTCTTCTTCCTATATTATATAAAATCTAAACATTTAACAAAAAATAATTTATGACATATATTATACACAATGATTATTTTTTAATAGTTAATGTTTACGCAATTCAAAAATAAATGTTAATTATATCACAAAATTAAATTTTAGTTTTGAAACATTAAAAGAATCTAAACGACATATTGTAAAACTTCTTCAAAGGAAATCAAATTTTAAACTTCAAAAAAAATTCATTGTAGTCTTTTATCCGAAATATAAATGGTATTTCCGATTTCTTTTAAGAATTAGTTTAAAATAGTTAATTTTTACGCAATTTTAAAATAAATGTTAGTTATATCACATATCTAAATTTTATTATCGAAACATTAAAGGAATCTAAACAATATATTACATAAATTCTTCAAAGAAAATCAAATTTTGAACTTCAAAAAATTCATTGTAATCTTTTATCCGAAATATAAATATTATTTCCGATTTCTTTTAAAAATTCCGGACTATTTTGTGCCACATGAGTGAAATGAAATATATCGTGCTGCCATTTTTTCTTCGGGAAAATCGTTATTCGATATTTGATGAACCAAACGTATCTAAAAAGATATTTTAAATCACATATATCAAAAAGAAAAATCCAATACTTTTTTACTCTTTCAATATTTCGATTCCGAAAAAAAATTATTTAAAAGTTATTTTTAAATGTTTCCATTCCTTTTAAGATCGTAAATTATTTTTCGATTCTAATTTAATATACAAGGCTTTCAAAATATTATATATAAACCTTTCGTATTGTTCGCTCAAGTCATAAAATACGATTTATAGGTAGCAATTTGGGTTAGGAAAAAAAAAAAAAGTATTAAATACACGGTATTATATTTGAATAGGTACTAAGAATTTTATTTAATTTCTTGATACAATTCGGTATTTAAGAAAGTCAAGAATAATAATAATAATAATAATAAAAAACCATGTATCAAACAGAAGAATCCAATATTTTTTCAATATTTCGTTTATAATAAAATGTATTTAAGTAGTGTTATTATTAAATGTTTCCTCTCTTTTTATGATCAAAAGTTGTTTTAAGATTCAAATTTTTTATACATGCTTTCAAACTGAAAATATAAATTATTATTATTATTATTATTATTATTATTTTTTTTTTTTTTTTTTTTGGAACAAGTCAAGCTACACTGAGAAAAATTTTTGTAACTGACATCTAGAATCTAAATTGTGGCTCAAGAAAAAATAGTTCCATGTCATTCTTATAAATTGTAGTCCCCTTGGAAAGCAAGTTCTAGATGCCTCTATTAGAATTCTAGAGCGTTAAACTAATATTATCGAGAGTAAACTTTTTTAAAAATCTCTTCAAATACATGAGACTACAAGAGGCGGGTTTCAACAACTATTATCTTGGTTTATGACCCAGTTCTAGAAAATCAAGCGAGAATTTCTCACAACACAAAATATTCAAAATATTCGAAATATTCGAAATATTAATATTGTATTAGCATCTAGAAATGTGTACACTAGAAATTCTCGATCATTTCGTCTATTCAGTATATTGGCGTGCCTTATCCGCATAGCTCGGATATCTATATTCCTAGTTAAAAGACTTAGAAAATGGCCACTTATTCATTCTAGAGGAAGGTGGTATATATATATGTATATATTCCTCAGTGTAGAAAATCCATTTGTTGAAAACAAAATACACAGTATTTTTTTTTCTGCAAGGTTAGAGGGATTAGAATCACATTTTGTTAATTTTATTTAATGATTACGGAACCAAATGATTTTTTTTTTTTTTTTTTTTTTTTTTAGAAAAAGGTATTCTAAATGACATACATAAACACAAACGAAAACTCATGCAGTTCTCATAGATTATTAACACTTTTCATGTGTTACTCGATACATCGTTTAATTTTCAATGTTCTTTGGCTTCATTATCACACAAAAACTATGCGTTAAATACTCTTAATACAAATAAAAATGCAATTGTCAATTGTAGTCCTTAGTGTATCCGAATATTTTTGTGTAGTCATGTAAATCTCAAAACTATCATATCATATTCTTTAGAAAAGAGTTTTTTCAGCGCATGAATAATAAATATCAATTTCATTGTGAAATGTCCAGTAAAATTTTAGTTAATTTTAATTTTGATTTTTAAAAAGGCTGTCACAGAATGAAGTAAAATGACATTATTTTGCGTGTCACTGCACCCCCAAATCAATTGTGCTATTTATGCAAATATAAATAGCGAAAAAGTGATCGTTAAATTGTATAACATATATCATTTTAAAGAAATTTTTAAAATATTTATTGAAGATAGAGGCAGACAGACGGAGAGATAGACAGACAGTTAATTAGACTAAGTAACATGATCGCTCTTGAACATTGTTAGAAAGTGTTAAAATTTGCCTAATTAAAAAAAAAATCTAATTTCAGAAATTTCCAATTATGGCTCTTAAAGTAGTAGAATATTTTTATTCAGCACTCTAAATTTTATTGATAATCATACTGTATTATATAGACAACAATATCTTGTGTATAAGGATAATAAATGCCAGTTTCGTTATGATTCGTGCAAAATGAAGTTAAAAAAATAAAAAGGGTTTTTATAGAAATAGTTCTTATCAAATCCAACGTTTTAAAGTGTTTTCGGGTGTCCTTGTATATAAATCAGAAGTGGAATTTACTCAATTTTAAATAGGAAACACCCAACAATTAATTTGAATAGCATATTTCAATTTTTATTAAGGTTTGAGTAAAATAAAGGCATTAAATCATGGTTTATAGAAATGCTTCTCATAGAACGTAATGCTCTGGAATGCTTTCGGGTGTCCCTGTATATAAACCAGCTGTGGCATTTCCTCCATTTTCGATAGAGAACATCCGATAGTGAACCTGAATAACATATACCAATTTCATTAAGATTTATGTAACGTATTAAAATATAGTTTATAGAAATACCTCTCATAGAACACAATGCTTTGCAATGCATTCGGGTATTCCAGTACAGAAACGAGTAGTAGTATTTACTCCATTTTAGACAGAAAACGTACGATAGTGGATTTAAATAACATACATCAAATTCAAGAAATTCCATTAATATTTGCAAGAGTTATAGCGGGGACTGAAAGACAGACAGACCGAAGTCATAAACACTTTTCGAATTTAATGGGAAATGTTAGATCGACAAATACAATATTTTTTACTCGATTTTAAAGAAGTGTATCTAAGAGTTATTTTTAAACGTTTCCATTCTTTTTACGATAGTATTTTTAGGATTCCTACACCTTGCATACAGGTTAGGAGATTCAGAAATTTATTATTATTTTCAGATCGTAAATTATTCATGATTCATGCTAGATCAGATAAAAAATACAAAGTATAAATTACTTTGTTAAATAATTTAAGATGTTAATTTTATTCATCTATTTTGTGTATATTATTCAATGTATCCTAAAAAAAAGTATATATACATAATATATAAAATAATAATAATAATAATAAAATCTAATGCTGCAAAAATTTCTTGCCAAAAGTCTATATATTTCATCTTATTTGGCATTTAAGTGTATTTATTTGACTGCATATCGGCCGCACTGTTACACTGAGAAAAAAAATATACCGCCTTTCCTCTAGAATGAACAAGTGGTCATTTTCTAAATCCTTTAACTAGAAATATAGAATTCTGAGCTATGCGCATAAGGCACGCCAATAAACGGAATAAACGAAATGATCGAGAACTTCTAGTTTACACATTTCTAAATGGTGAAACAATATTCTGAATATTCCGAATATTCTGAATCTTTTGTATTGCGAAAAATTCTCGCTTGATTTTCTAGAATTGGGTCATAAACCTATATTATAGTTGTGGAAACCCGCCTCTTGTTGTCTCCTTTATTTGTAGAGTTTTTGTAGCCTCTACATTATAGGCGAACGCTCTACAATTCTAATAGGTGATTCTAGAACTCGCTTTCCAAGGGGACTAGAATTTATAAGTATGACATAGAACTATTTTTTCTAGAGCCACAATTTAGATTCTAGATGTCAGTTACATATTTTTTTTTTTTTTTTCAGTGTATGCTATAATTTTCTCCATTTACGGGAAATCTGTATTTCAGATTCTATTATATATAAGCACATTAAATTTCATATATGAGATAATTTTTTTTACAAAAAACATTACACGCTTAATATTTGCATCTATGCAGCTATTTTTAAGATTTAATATTTTTAGCAGCCAATTAACATATTAGAATGATAAAGGCGAACGTTTTGCGGCGGCTACAATGTACTACTTTTCGAGAAATTATTTGTCATAAATGCTTAACCAAAAACTTAAATTTAATCGTAGGAAGTATATTTTTAATCAAATATCAGATAAGAACTGTCCCACAAAAGCATGCAAAATTTGTAAAATCTATAAAAAAAATTCAATTATCAAATAAATAAAATCATTTCTTTATCATACTATAAGGAAACCTCTTGAGAATATTGTACTTCTTTTTACTTTTTGAAATCGTTGTTGCCTAAAGAAATGTTTTCAACCTAAAACTTAAGTAAGATTTCCACATGTTGGAACATTTTGAAACAAGTTTTTTAGACAATCTTTTCAGTTTTATTAAACGAAACGGTTTCAAAATTCTAGAATATTATGAAGTATGTGTCAAATATGTGTGAAAGTTAAATATGTTTAAAAATATTAAAGTGTTTGGATAATTCTGAGAAATATGTATATATTTTAAACAGATTAATTCTAGATTTTAAGAAGTACACAAACATTTGAACTACAAACTATTGAGCTTTTAAAAGGTTTTATTTGCTGAAAAATTGTATAACGTTTGTAAATCTCTAAAGTAGTTTTGGATAAAAGCTTTAATAATAATTGAACTTTTTAAATATTGATGCAAAGAATTTAAATATTCTCGAGATGTTGGTCACTATCGCATGGCTTTTACATGCGTTTTTATAGAGTCTGAAATCTCATAAACACTGGCCCACATACACTCCTTCTCATATTTATGCGGACACTTTATTTTTTGAAATAACTAATGTAAAAATAATTTTGAACAAGTGCACTTAATATATCTAGCATTCTAAAAACCAAAACTGTTATAATTCATTTTATATAAAACAAAATTAATAAAAAATAGTGCAAGATATTTTTTTTCTCCACATTTTTAGATGTTCATAATTATAGAGACAATTAAGATTTTTTTTTATTTAACTTACTAGCGGATAAATTACAATTGACATGCGAATTTGTTAATTACTGGGCTAGATTAATTCACATAACTTCAGTTTTTCTTAGACGGGCATTACTGATAATTCCTCGAAAATAAAGAACGTTCAAGTAGTGAAGTATGATAAATGTGTTTTTTAAGTGGAAGGATAATTTTAATCCGCTCAATTTCTAATGAAATTCGAAGGTCTAAAATTGATGAAGGAAACGTGATCAAACATTGAACTGCTGGTTTGACAGGAGAGAGATCTGATGCAAAATCAGAGTTGCTTTACAGAGATCGAAGATTCATAAATCCTCTTACTGTTCTACTCAAAATGACTTCTGCTGAATTTGCTCATGGTTTTTAACGAGAAGTTTAGGTTCCACATTTATACATGTTTAAAAGAATTAATAATATGTTAAAATGAATAAAAAACCTTTTATAATCAATACACATTTAATGGAGGAAAGAACATATGTGTTAAAGTTGAATAAAGACAATATGAAATGGTAAAATGTTGCATTTTCGTAAGAAAAAAATTTTATTCTTGATTAACCAAATGGTTTTAACAGTTACTGGCACGATCTGAAGATAGTGAAAGGCAGAGCAGATTTGTTAAAGGCAGATATGAATCGGATATGAAAATCATTTTTTTTTTCTTTTTGACCGTATTTAAAGTTTTTTAAAATAGAAAAACGATAAAACTTTTTAAATACCCTTTATTAATGAAATTCAAATTAAAAAAAATATATTTATTTAAATAATAGTGATCAGTGTTTATTTAATATAGAAAAACGGATGTCCTTATAATTATGAGAACCAGTGTATCTATATTAACCAGAATTTTTATTTTATTATTTATATATATATATATATATATATATAAACTAAAAATTTCACGCTGTCTCAAAAAAATTGAATCGCATAAAAGCCAATTGCATGACTTTATTAAGTAAACAAATAATAAAAATCAAAACAAATAAATAATGATACATATACGTAATGCACCATACGTACTTTTAAAAATGTGTCAGTAAATATGCCGATTTATTTTCAGTATAGTCTTAAATACCTATTATTACATAAAGTTTCAGTGATAAATAGTCCTCAGATGAAGTCGAAAAAATATATGTATATCGAATTGCAGCTACTATCAGAAAGCTTTATCTACACGTCATAAAGTGATTCATTATTGCAGAAATAGACAAAGAAATATACTTTATTATGTGTTCAACATACCAATGCCTATAACTTACATTAATTTTCATATATATCCTTGTTCACATGTTCATTTTGTGCATGAACGGAATCTAAAATACCAGACTTATCAGTTTTTGTCCAATTGTTTAATAATAGCTTTTTCATTGCAACGCCACCATGAGATGACACTGGTGGGTCTTCAAGGCCTATTACTTGTCAACCAATTGGAACGTACTTAATTGGTAGGTTACCAAGTGACAACCTGCTGTTATGTCTTTTGAAACATACTATTTTAATGGTAGGGTGAGGCAGAGGTGTTTATTCTACATACCACACACAGCGTTACTTCCATTTATAAAAATGGAGTTGACGCAAATGAACTTTCATTGTTCATTTGAGAATAATTATACTGATAAAGTATAATTTGATGCATTATACTTTTAATGCATTTTTCTTTAATAAGTTGTTTAATTCGTGAAGAGGCAGATAAAACGTTTTTACTAACATAAAGCTTTGTTTTTCTTGGATAATGTTATGAAGCTGAATTTTTGTGTTTCAGAGAAGTGATAGTTATAAAATACCATTTACAGTGAGATAATCTTTCTTTGCCCAACATTTGGGTTAATAGTATTTTGAAGCATAGTTTTTATCAATTTTAAATACTAATTATTATAATTATCCAAAAGTCAGTAAAAATATTTTTTAAGTACAAGTCAGATATTTGTGTTTTTAAATCAGGGTGATATAGGCAAAGTCCAGTCACGTTTTGTTACAATTCAACTTTGAGCTCCTTTTGCACAATGCATGCTTATAGTTCATACATTTTTAAGGCAAAATCTACAAATAGTTGAATAATAAACAAAAGGTTTTCATAATTTAACAATACATCATTTAAAAATTTAATTAAAAATTTAATATTTCGTCGTTTTATTTGCATCACGGCTTGGGGCAAGTGCGCAGACTCAACTTACTATACTCATATATAATACAAAAAGAGACATGTTCAAATAGTGAAAATTTTTATAAATGTGCAAATTTTTGAATGGTTAAAATATCTCAAATTATGACAGAGTTGCCAACATTTATGGAATTTTTTTGCGAGAACTTCACAAAATTTGTAAAAAAATGTATCAACAAAAAATTATAATAGAATGAAGTATTTAGATTGTGCTTTTGATTGGTAATTTTCTGTGAATTCTTAAACCCAATCAAAAAAAAAGATTTTTTTTTTTTTTTTTTTTTTTTTTTGTGTGTGTGTGTGTGTGTGTGATTGTATTTTAACCCTTTAAGCGAGTGGGGAGTGCGTCTGAGGGGGAAAATGGCACTGTTGTTTCACTCTAAATTCTTTATGGTATACTAAAACAATGGATTTTGCATATAAATTTTGCATATGGATTTTGCAGTGGAACTATGCATTTATAGATGAACCTCATGACTAGTATATGATCTTTCGTACTTAAAGAAACAAGCTTAAAATCTGCAATTATGCACATTTTAAGTATATGTTTTTTTAGAGAACAAACAATTGCAAAAATACGTTCACACACAAATATTAAATTAGGGTAAGTGTAAGAAAATCAGAAATAGGCGATAATACAATACATTACAAGAATTTGTTTATTGAAGGAATTGTGTGTAATTTAGATTCAGGGAGAATTCTGACAGCTTAAACTTAATAATTTATGATATTTTAAGTTTTCTAGCACTGTTTCTTTAGTGTATTATTCATCGCAATTTGTTTTCTTTGCACAGTAGCTAAATTATTCAATGCCTAAAATTGTGTAACACCCATCCTCCCTCCCCAAAAAATTAATCTATTAAACTTAATTGAAAATGAAAAGACAGAACTGAAAATGTAACGTAAAACAATATAAGTACTGCAATTGAGGAGATTGGGCAAGTGAAAATACGTTGATTACATTTCTCCCGCGTAAAAAGTTTTACTTACCTCATTTGCAAAATTTTATGTGGGAGTGTAACCACGATTAGGAAACCACAAGCTTAAAAAAGAAGAAATAGAATAACACAGAAGTTATATTCAAATTTAAAATACAGGGTAACCATAATAAAACTTGGCCTATTCAGACCACTCTGTAGCTCTAACTAAATTGAATATTGAGTCGAAAATTTGTATATAGACAATTCAAAGGATGTGCTCAAGGGATCTGAAAAATAAAATAAAATAAATAAATAAAATTTTCTCTCTGAAGGGACATGCACCAAAATATGAAAAAGCTACACAAACTATTTTAACACAAACTGTTTTATTTATTACAAACTTTATTGTTATTCGTTACAAAAGACAGATTGTTTATCGATGGAGGATCATGTTGTTCAACCCATCATGAAGTTATAAAATCTGCAGTCGATGAATATTGTGTTCAGCAGCGGATCAGATCAGTCCGCAACAAAAGTATCCGAGCACTAGCGAAAATTGCTATAAAAAAAAAAAAAAAAAAAAAAAAAAGTTCACTCGTTTTTTAAAAGAAGTCTTGTAATTTTGGCTAACTTGAAGGACCGTATAACGTTGCATGTGCATACAGGCGGCAGCAAAAATGCCCGAGAACAATCAAAAATTCCTGTGTAAAAATGTACACTTAAATATTAAGTTTATCAAGTTTTGTTAAATAAATCCTTGTTGAATCCTGTTCTTAATCAGTCTGAGAACATGATTCGACAAGGATTTATTTAACAAAACAATATTAACCCTTTCAGGGGCGGTGATACCACTACAGCATCACCTAATTTTATTTTGGAACTGCAAAAACACATCTCGGAAATTCTTTAACAAAATTTTACTTTTACAACATAGTAGAAAACGTCGTCAAATTCTTTTATTTTAATTTTGTTCGTGAATCCCGGTGGCAGTGTAATTTAAATAGGTAGTAAATTTTAGATGTTAGGTAGTGTAAGGTAGTAAATTTTATGTGTATAGGTAGTAAATTTTAGTAATAGGTAGTAAATTTTAGATGTAGTTAGTGTAATTCAAATGTAGCAGTGTTATTACTTTGCGCCAAAAAGGGTTAAATGTGTCCATAACCAAAATGTCAGATCGGGGGAACAGGCCGGTCAAGCAGTGGTAAATGAACGGGTAATCACTCTGTCAACTGCAAAACTTTATAACAAAACTCTTCGCAAACTATAAGAATAACAGTTTTAAATGTCGATACGGCTTGAAATATGCCACATTTATTTATTACAAAACTTTTCAAGCATTTCTACAGTAATTCTTGTTTGATTTTTTGATGTATATCCTCTCGGAGGGAAAAATTTTTAAAATTTTAATTATTTATTTGTTTATTTATTTTATTTTATTTTTTCAGATCCTTAGAGTTCCCTAGCTCTTTTGAAATGTCTATATACAAATTTTTGACTCAATATTCATTTCAGTTAGAGTTACAGAGTTACTCTGGCCAAGTTTAAGGGTCAAGTTTATGGTCAACCAGTTTACGGTCCTTGGTCACCCAGGTATGGTCACCAAGTTTATGGTCACCCTGTACAAAACCTATTTTTCTTACCCGAAATCTGTAAAATTTACTTCACATTTACAGCAATGGGAAATTTTCGAATTTTGACCTAGGCATTTTGCTAGAGAGGACAAATGTAATAAATTTTTCAAACACTTTAAACTGTCAATTTTTCATTTTTCACTTTTTTTTTTTTCGGAGATTAAATATAATAAAAGTCGGTCCAAACAAACTCATAAGATGACTATGACTAATAGATTAAATTAAGCTTACCAATTCAGTGTTAAAATGAGGTTACTCTTATCCCACTTCACATCAATGAGTAATTTTAAAAAACATTGGTTTGATAATATATTTAAGAGTATAATTTAAAAAAATAATAATAAATAAATAAATAAATAAAAAATCGACTGTAAACTATGTGAATGGGCATGGTGAATTAAAAAAATTCTTTTACTTATACTTAAAAAAAAAAAAAAAAAAAATAGTCTTTCATAAATTATTTTCAAATAAAATGTAGTTCAAAATTAGTAAAAACTAGTTGGCATAAGTGGACTCTGCTCAGTTCCCCATCATATTTATGTTCTCATAAATTTGTAGTGCGAGACATATTATAATTACGTTAAAAGAAATGAATTTGACCAAAGCTTGATACGGTGACAGAATGAAATCCCCGCCTAATAGGATATCCACCGTTCACTTCGATATATTTATCTTATTCTAATCTATTAATTTATTTTATCAGGGTCCATTATGTTGTTTAGTTTCCATGCTACTATTTCCAATGCAATAATCCTCAAAATTCATATTTATATGAAAATTTTACAATTTCGCTATGTTGATAAAATCGTAAATTACGGATAATTTACGAAATTTTCCTATTAGAATATTTGTATTCAATCATGTTCAAGCAAATATCATAAATATAATTTTGAAGTTGTCTAATGTATTTATGATCCTCAAAATGTTCCTCAAGATTGACGTTTATGTGAATGTTTGCTCTATTCTGTCATGTTAAGAAATTCGTAATTTTCCAATAACTTACGAAATTTTTATATTGGAAAATTCATAGTCATTAATATTCATGCCAGTGTTCTAAATAATATTTCAAAAGTAGTCTGACATCTTTACGATGAAAATATCCCTCAAAATAGACGTTTATGTGAAATTTTGCCCTATACTGCCTTTGTTAAGAAATTCGTAAATTTCCAATAATTTGCGAAATTTTCAAAGTAGCATATTTATAGTTACTGATTGTCCATTCTTGCATCAAAAGTGATATTTTAAAACTGGTCCGACATTTTTACAGTAAAAAGTTTCCATTTAATGCACGTTTAAGTGAATTTTTGTCCTATTCTCCCATTTTAAGAAAATCGTAAATTTCTCATAAATTAAGAAGTTTTTTAATTCGAATGTTGCAAATGAATAAGGTTCTTGCCACTAATATTTTAAAACTAATCTGTCCTCTCTGCGATCATTCGTTCGTGAGATATCGTGTTAACAGACTAACAAACTAACACACTAACACACTAACGGTTTCACACACTAACGGACTAACACACTAACAGATACCCTACAGACACAGTACAAGGAAATCTCTTAAGGGCCCGCTTCACTCATAGCCGCCGAAAGCCGAAGCTTATGTTATTCTATGGGAAATTTTTCTTTACAAATAACTTATTAACTAATACATATTTGTAAATTCTCTTTTCACATTCTGAAAATTCCCAGCTATTAAATTGACGGACCTTTTTTAAAATATATTTACATATATATACATTTTATTTTGAAGCTGCAAAATACGAATTTTCAATTTGTGTTTTTTTTTCATTTTGCACTTTCAAAATAAAATATTAATATTAAAAAAAAAAGTAATAATAATAAAAAATAAAAAAATAAATCATTTTTTAAAAAGGTCCGTCAATTTAACAGTTGTGTATTTTCTGAATGTGAAAACAGAATTTAAAAATATGTATTAGTTAATAAGTTCTTTGTAAAGAAAATTTCCCCATAGAATAACATTGGCTCGGGCTTCTAGCGACGGTAAGTGAAGAGGGCCGTTAAGCCTAAAACGTAACAGGATCAGGCACTGATGAGCGTAACTATATATGCTGATAATTTTGATTTAAATACAAATGTCTACTTCGATATATAGTGTCCAGCGAAGCGAGCAACGCTTGCTAGTAGCGTAATATGTAAGGTGAAATTATATATATATATATATATATATATATATATATATATATTATTTTACTTGAGGGTAATTATACTGATAAAATAAATTTCAAAATATATCCTACTTTTATTTTCTTATTAATAAATTATCAAATTCGTGAAGACATAGATATTTTAAAATCAAAGTAAACGCTAAATTATCTGTTGTTTCAGAGTAGTACTATGTTTATCTTTTATATAACATGCTGTATACCATTTTACTGTGTAATAGTTTAATGAATGGTAATTATTATTATTATTTATTTTATTCACTTATTTATTTATTTGCTATTTTAAAAAGTTACACTTATAGATTGCCATTTAAAATACAATGGTTCTTTTTATTTCATTGCAGATCTTTTGGATCTGCGGTATTCATAAGTAAAAAATGAAATAGTAATTAAAACTATTTAATTTATTAAACTTCATAATAAGCCAACAGAAAGTTTTTTTGTTTTTTTTTTTAATAAGTTAAATATCAGTGTTTTTAGTTACGTAAATCAGTTTTACTTTTTCAAATGGAAACGTAACTTTTATTTCTGATTTTCAAACAATTATATTTCTATCTTAAAATGCAGCGATTTTAAGCTCTTATTCTAACATTACACAACTTTTGAATACATAAACTAAAATTTATCGCTTTTAAAAAAATAAGAATTGGCTCTTCTAAAAAATTGAAATGAAATGAATCTAATCAATCAAATATAAATTTTCTTTTCACCTACATAAAAATCTGTGATATTAGCTTTACAACACTTATATTTACATTATATTCATTTAATTTAACATATAATAAAATAAATATTATTAATAAATTGTTATGATTTTTTTTATATAAATACGTATAGTAACTTGGTGGTGTTAAGATTACGTCCAATTGTCTACTGAGGGAGAATGTTCACCCTGGGGGTCTTTCTAAGAAAATCCTTGGCCGTATTGACTATGCATAATCACAAATGACAATTGTGACAATGGCAATTATAAATATAGATTAAAAATGTGTCATTAAAAAAGGGGGGGGGGGGAGGACTTGAAATGGGAGAATGTTCTCCTTAAATTTAAAAACACATTTAAGAATTTACTATCGAAGAAGGTTTTAGTAAATTAATTATTTATTTTGGGGGAAGAAAAGTGTTTTAAAAATGGTTTTTAACATTTTCGTTTAAATTAAATTTAGGATATGAGAGTATTTCATATCTTTTATCGCAATACATTCTTTACAATTCCTTTTTCTTTCTTTTCTTTGTTTCTTTTTTTTTTTTTTTTTTTTTTTTTCCACACAATTTTATGCATTTATATGGAATATTATTAAATCTTTAAGTATATACAGTATATATATTTTTCTCTAGTTTAAATCTTTCCCATATATATATATATATATATAAATGACTGCCAGTTTCTCAAAATGAAAAATCTTTTAACGCTGTAAAATTCCTAATGAAAGTTTTTCTTTTCTTTTTTCTTTTCCCTTTTTTTTTTTTTTTTTTTTTTTTTTTCTTTCTCTCACAGTCAACGGCCCGTTAGTAAGAGGAGGGTGAAAGAATTTTATCTTTTACGCGCAGGAAGGTCTTCGGGGATTCTGATCGTTGGCAGTGCATTCAATTTAAAGGATTTAAAGGAAAAGAGAGGGTGGGATCCGGGATATCGTTCGCTTGTTTCCACTGATTTCCTTTTACGCTTGAATCAATGCGAACTGCTAGGGTAAAATAAAAAAACTTGGCTTCTAGATACATCGGAATTCTGAATCATTTCCTTAGTTTGTTTGCAACAAAGTCAACGTAATTGCTCGTTAGGCATTTATATTTGGTTTTATTTTGATGTGTCACATGAGAAATTTTTAAAGATAATGTCATGAAATGCTCTAAAAAAAAAAAAAAGTATTCAATTTCTTTTTTTTTCTTTTTTTTTTATTTTGTAATCTTATTTTTATGAAAAATAAGATAAATTTCATTTTATTCGCCGAAGATGTAATCACATTATAAATTATATAAAAAGATATTAAACAATATGACATTTAGTAAGATTTATTTCTTTATTGGGTGTGAGGGAGGGGGTATTTTATTTTATTTACCTATATATATATATATCTTAATGTGTTGTAGGATTTAAGGATGATTGTTTAGACTTTAGACATAAATGTGCGTGAGATGCCCAACGTCGTGGCCAAATCTACAATAACGCAAGTTTCAGAGAAAACGTACGGACAACTCATTGTGACCGATAAAACGAATTAACGATCAGCGTGACGTGGATTTTATCTTGGCACCTACCATCGCTACACTATGAAAACTGAACGTCGCCAATATTTTTGTGTCCTTATATATAGTTATATAATGATTAAAAAATATTTTTTAAATACCATTATTCCCCTTTTTAACAACATTATAAGACCTAGTCCAAAAAATATGTTAATAGTTCAGGCAGTTTTTTTTTAGTATTTTGACAAGCTAGTTAGTTATAAAATTTAAAATAAATACGAATTCACTAAATTAAGTAAAGTTAGCTATATTTCCCGAAATGTTTACATTCCATGTAGATCTCGCTAAATATTTGAATTTTTTAATTCATTTGCAGAAACCTTTGAAAAACAATTTTATAAAAGGATTTTTTTTTTTTTTTTTTACTTTTACGTGAAATGTGACCCTTTTAAAGATAATTCGTGTAGACACACAGATTATAAATCACATTAAATTATATATTATAAATTACATTGCGTTGCATTGCATATTATATGAAAATTATGGTATCAGAGGTGAAAGTACAGATAGGCTATTTCATAAAATGGGAAAAATATCACCCTTATAGTGCCTTTGTTTTAGCAATCGTTCGTCAAAATGATATACTCACAGTTACAAAAATATTTTAAAGCAAATATTTCATAACGCGAAATATACCACAAACTCAGCTTTGTAAAAATTGTAAAGATATACATTTTTATATAATTTTCACATAGCTATATTTACAATTAGTAAAAAAAAAAAAAAATGATATTCTGCTTATTGTGATTTAAAAAAAAAAAAAAGGAAAGGGGAAAAAAAAAAAAATGTAATAAACTTTTATAGTTAAAACTGTCTGAATTATTTTATCTTAAATGTTAAACTTTTTTTTTTTTTTTGTGTGTGGGTGTGTGGGAGGGGGTATACATAGCCAATAATACAAATTTAATATTACACAAAAAAAAACCTGTTAAATACTACATTTTTTTTGTCAAGGTACGTTATTTTAAAATAATAATAATAATAATAATAACAAAAAACCTTTAAAATTTGCAAGTTTTGAAATTATGTAACTCGATCAATTTATATTTATATATTTATGGTATTTATGGTGAAATTTACGAAAACACATTGTTAGGTTATGCACTGCAAATACAATACTAATTCATATAACACTGAAATAAACATACGAATTCTACATTCCATTAAATATGTCAGTTAATTTGTTTCATTCTTTTTTTTTTTTTTTTTTTTTTTTTTTCAGTTTTTCGTTGACTGATTAACATATGCACGTTCATTAGTTGGTTATCGCTGATAAAGACTTTTCAAGTCCTTCTAAAAACCACTGACCGAGATTTCGGTATCGGGAATAGGAACGGATTGGAACGATCAGGAATAAGATTCGGTATCAGGAATAGGAACGTTATTAATAATTTCTGGATTTGCCATAGCGAGACATTTTTTTTTTTTTCTTTCAGTGCAATTTTTTTATTTTTTTCCTTGCGATCATCCTGGCGTGGCAAAAATTCCGAATTCAAATCTGTAAAAAATTCCCGCTAGTCCAAAAAAAGTCATTAATGCTGGATTATGTGAGCAGCCGGATTATAGAATTATGTATTATGGGTGCTTCACTGTATACAATATAAAAATATTTTCAAATATTTTCATGTTAGAATGTTTTCCAAATTATAAAATAAATTTCCAATACATAACATAAGATTAAATTTCAATAAATATAACATAAGATTATTTTTAAGTGCCTAGATTAAATATTTGTAAACATTTAAATGTCTAAATGCACGAATTTATTTAAAATCAAACATTTTTTTTTTTCAATTTATAATCCTTTTAAACTGATTTTAATCTTACAATATTAAACGAAATGACTAATCTGTGTGAAAGTCACTTGGGTAATTTGCATATTGCACAGACAGAAACCATTATACCGTGCCTATTTTGTTCACCTGACGATAGGTCGTGTATTCTTTCGATGCGAAACAACTGTTGCGAATTCCTGCATTTTACGGTGTTTATTGAGAGTTTTGTACGCATTATAACATCATATTTATACGTAGTTAAAACCACAGATACTTTTTCTAACGATTTCAAAAACAATTTCACGACATTAGGAAAATAATTCTGTTTTTCGGGCGCTCATAGTCGGTAGACGTGAGGTGCTTGGTTCGATCCCATGTCATGCTCACCGGTCTATATGATCGGGTTTTTCCGTGGTTGTGGTTTTCTACGAAACGTGCGTAAATACGGACTAGGATTCCTTTGAAAGCCCCCACGGAAGGTACAACCCTGAGGCCTAGGACCCTAGTGCACTCAATCGGCCTTATTCTCCACAATCCCAACCCAACTCTGTGTTTCGGAAACCACCTGAACTTCATATAATGCATAGAAAACAACCCACTGTAACAAAACAATGTGGATATTACATCTTATTAACAAAATATCAATACTACATGTTAAATAATTGTAATATGTAAAATTTATCTATTTAAATTTACCTAACAAAATGTACCTTATTTGAATTACAATATTAATATATTATACTTTAATTTCTTTTTAACAAATTATCAAATTCGTGAAGAGATAGAAATTTTCAAACCGAAGTAAATGCTAAATTATCTATTGTTTCAGAGAAGTTACATTTATAGTTTGTCTTCTGGGCAGTAATTATTATTATTATTATTATTTATTTTGTTTATTTAAAATATATAATTTTTTTTTCAATGCTTAACGGTACAGGAAAAATTCATAAGGCGATTTTGTAAATTATCATCTAAATTAAGAAATGTTGCTTACGAATATACTAAATTATAACAATTTTATGTATATTAAAATGTCTTGAAAACTATTTGAATTAGAAAAGTAAAATTCGAAACTTTAACTTTTGTAGAATTTTTTTAAAAAGCTCCAGCTTCGCTAAATTTAATTTTCTTTTTTTTTTTCTCTCGATTTTAGATTATTATCGTGCAAATATGTGTTCTGAAATAAAATGTGTAATTACTTTGTGGAACCACTGACCAGTTAATTTATAAGAAAGATTTTCATTTTTAGATGATGAAATTTATGAAAATTTCAGGTTTTTTCAAAGATAAAACTTATGTTTAAAAGACTAAATTTAAACGGTGACAAAAAGGAATACACAAATCCATTTCAATATCTTTAAGGTGTCTTCAGTACTACTTTTTTAAGAACGAAGGTCATGGTCAGTGCATTTTAAAACGTCAGTAGTGACACCACTCCTCTTTCTGAATATTAAGTAATTAACAGTTGTTTGAATATAATAAAGTAAGATAAGTGTGAAATAAGTCGACTGAATCGAATAAGGCGTTTACCGCTATTGCACTTCAAAAATTTGGACCCGAAAATCATAAGGATAAATAATTTTTCTTTGTGTACCTGCAAAAATCTATAAGAACTAGATTACAATATAATGTAATTATATAGCTCGTGCGACGGCGATTTATAACAAGTCTGTAAATTTTAAGCTACATTTAGGCGCTATCTCACTTTAAATAATTGTAGCCCATAGGCCATAGTGATAAGAAATTTTTCTTTGCGTCACAGTAAAAAAAAAAAAAAAAAAAAAAAAACTGCTAGATTTACCAAAATTTATTCAGTTCATGCAACGGTGAGCTACAACATGCATACCCACTTTCAGCTCATTCAAACAAACCGATTACACGTCATCGTATTCATTCACTCACACACATACACACACAATATACATACAATACGAAAAATCGTGTAAAATCATAGATATCTAAAAAAATATATGTATATCTCGTGGAAAAGCCAAAGCTAGATTGTATAATTAGCCACCATGATTGAAACAAATACAAATTTGTAACAATGTATGACCATTCGTTTTTGAATTATGGGAGATAAAATATCCATTTCACAAATCATGTTTAGAATGCTTTCTATACATAGATAGTATGTTCAGAAAGTATAAATAAAAACAACAAAATAAAATTAGTGAACAATAAATAAATAATTTAGAAAACATTTTAGTATATCCTTATTTTCCTAGTATTACATTGTTCTATTTTTATGAACTTAATGCACATGAATTATAATTTTTATTACTTTTATTATTATTACTATTTTCGGATTTCCCAACGGTAATTTATTAAAGAATTTTATAACATTCAGCGTCCTTTTAACAACAATTATCTTAATTGAATAGTTGTAAAAAGTAAAAATCATAGAAGTTGTCATTTACACAAAAATGACAACTGATTTTTTAAAATGATCTTATTAAGAAATATAAATACCCTATCAACTCTTCTCAATAATATGCAAATCTATATCATAAATTTAACTTTAATTTGTTATGCGTATGGTAAACAAACCCCTACAAGATGGGGGGGGGGGGGGGGATAGATATTATATTCTGTGAGGGAAAAAAATTACCACACACACCTCTTGATAAATAATAAAGTAATGTTCGACATATGGGTGGCCCGATCAGGGAGAGGATCAAAGCCCTCAATTACTATTGCAAAGATTTCGATCATTTAGGGAGTGGAGGGGGGGATTACTGTCTAAGACGCCTGTAATTATGATACTTCTTCATGGATGTCTTCATAAAGTCGTGACGTCACGTACAAGTTAAAATGAGCTGGGTGATTTGAGGGATTGTCTGAATTGGCAGTCACGCGCTCTTTTTGGCAACTAAAAACAAGTATAGGGATTTTTATTTATTTATTTATATTTTTCTTTTTATTAGAAAGTTCTGGACTGTTGTTTATATTTAAAATGCATTTATCATTAGAGTATATTGACATTTCAAATATCTAATAAAATGCAAATATAGAAATTGCAGCCGAGAAAATAAAATCTGGAGCAGCCAAGACTACGAATTTTTTCAAACTACTATTTCTTAAAAGATTTTTCCTAAATATTATCTAAACTTCTGTGATTAAATAAGACGAAAATGATTTTCTGAAAATAGTGGTATGAATCAATTCGGAGTGTTCGCAGATCTATATAAAATACTTAACACAAATTGGCTTCGAATGCTCTATTCTCTTTCTTCCGCAATTTAAAATCAACATATTAATTAAAATAGAAAAAAAAAATCCAAATATGGAAACCAAATGAGAAAAACTATGATGAACTAGCAGAAATAAACTATTAGCTATTTTATAATATTGTGCCAAATTATTGGCTAAATTGCAGCATCTTTAGAATTTATTGTATTTTTGCATTTAATTATATTAACAGCTTCGGAAATGTAAAGTTCTTGGTTAGTAGGTGGTGCTGTAACAAAAAACAATTTCCAAAAATACAATAAATTCTTAAAATGCTGCAATTTTGCCAGTAATTTGGCACAATATTATAAAATAGTTAATAGTTTATTTCTGCTAGTTCATTATGGTTTTTCTCTTACAATAGCCTCGTGTGATTTTTCAAAAGTTCCAGCATCTCTTGTTTTTCTTAGCTCGTTGTTTTCTTAGCTTCAGCGAACTTTAAATTAACTTTGCTGCTATTCACGTCATTAAAAGGCTTAACTGTTGACTGTGAAAGGAAAAATATTTTAAAACTGCTTATTGGAAAAGGGTAATAAAAATCCCTGATGTTGCTTTACTATTTAAAAGCGAAAAGCTTCGGATAAAATTTTTAACATCTTTTAAATAAAATTTCATTTTACGTAATTTTAAAGTGTTTTTAATATAATTAACAAATGGCACGTGTGCGATTTAACTCTTTTTTTAGGGATAATTATCCATTATTCATTATTTTTTTCGAATATTACTGAAAAACGATTTAGATTGATTATATAAAAACATTAATATATTAATGTTTCCTACGATGGTACAAATATATTAATATATTAATAATAAATATCAGTTTATTTAACAGTTTGTTGCCAAAACTTGTATTAGTTGTGTACATACCTGCCAATGTTCAAATTAATATTCCGTAGTCCCGCTCTTTTCTACCCACCGGTAAATTTGGAGAGTAAAATTCTCCAAATGCAATTTCGATTAAATAAAAATAAAAATACTCTAAAAAGTTACTGGTGTGAAAAAAATCCGGGGCAAACAATACTATGGAATATTAATTAGGATGTTGGCAGATATGGTTGTATATAGCACAAATCGTTTTTTTTTTTTTTTTTTTTGTAATAACAGAGAAAACAAAAATTACAATTAATAAATCTTTTTTTTTTTTTTTTTTTTTTTTTTTTTTGTGCGTGTGTGTTTATTTGTTTTCATTTAAACTTCTGTTTCATTTCTGATTTTATTTTCAAATCAAGTAAGAATGTAACAATACATGCTGTTCTTGTTTAAATTCTATTTCATATGAACGGCATAAATATTTACTTGTTTCTGTCTTCTAGCATTGAAAAGGAATTATTAAAAAATAATAATAATAATAATTCATAAAAATAATGTATATGAAAAAATGTTTTCATATTCCTTTTCGAGTAAATAGAGAAATTTTCAATACAAAATCCCTATTTTTGAATTTCACCTAATTCCCCAGAAATATAATTTTTCATATATAGCTCTTTTATTCTGGTATTAGTTTAATTTATCTTAACTGCAACTTTTTACAGTTTTGCGATATTAAATGCATTAGGTTCTAAATCAATATTGAGAATCTGAATCTGAAATGTTGAATAGAAACGTTGATCCAACTATTTTGAAATTTATATGCACATTTGTTTTTATCAATAATGAAATTATTTATCAAATGATTTATAACTTATAACCGATTTTAGACCTCTCCAAGTTTCCCTTAATGTAAATACATGCACCAAACTTTTGTTTAAACAAATTCTTAGTACTTAAATTCCTATTTTAGGTGCGTGTATATGCTGTAACAACTTTCTAGTAACGCAGGTTTAAAACTTTAATAATTGAAGCGACAATTTTCACCAATTAATAAATTCCTAATATTTAACAAAATGTTTCTCTACAATTACAATAAATATTAATAAGTAAAAAAATATTTCAAATATGTATTTCTTTTTCTTTTTCATTTCGTTTAATTATCTAAATGAACTTCGCTTTAAAATAGACTTCATGTGTTTAATTTCTTTTAAAATTCATTGTAAAAGAGGCAATTTAAAAGAAAGTGTTGAATTTTAAAATATTCAAATTTATATTTCTTTTTGAATGAATACTCTTTTTTTGCTTTACTTTCTGTTTTCCCTTTTTCTCTAATTTCGTTATAATTAGTTATTTTATCGCTAGTATTTATTAAACAAAAAATCATCATGTAGTTTTTCTTTTGTAACTAATTTTTATGCAAATAATCTTTAAAATTTGTTTAAGAATAATTCCAAATATAGAAGTATTTTGTATTTGAACAAGAATCATTTCTGTGAAAAATGAGTTTACTTTTACATTTTTTTAAGAAGGTATTCACTTTTTATTCAAATTTTTAAGAAATAAACAAAATTGAGCAGCATAGTTAAGTATCTAGTTATTATTCATGTTTATTAAATGTATTGCTTTGATTGCACATATTTTTTTAAAAGCTATTTTAAAACTTGAACAAAATATTTTGTAAACTTTCTTTCCTTTTTTTTTATGAAAAATAATTTAAGTAGCAGAGCTGCAAAATATCTTTAATTCCTTCCGTAGCATCATTAATATTCACTTATTTTTTCCATCACTTTACACGTAGAGTAATTTTCTCCAAAATGTAATTATGACTAAAAAAGAAGAAAATTTTCTCTTTAAAAAAAAAAAAAATAGTGTGGGAAAAAAAAAAAAAAAAAAAATACAAATACAAATACAAATACAAATACAAATACAAACAATGCTATGAAAAATTATAATTTTTTATTCACATAAAAAGTGTCATTAAAATTTCATAACTTAATCACTATTTTAATACAATAGTATAAATATTAAAGATACACCACACGAAAGTAAGTTATTTAAAAACAAATATAAATGCGTCATGTATGCTTAATATGTCATACACAGAACATATATATATCTATATCTATATCTATCTATCTATCTATCTATTTATCTCTCTCTCTCTCTCTATATATATATATATATATATATATATAGAGAGAGAGAGAGAGAGAGAGAGAGAAACTTTTTTTACGTATTTTTGAAATAAAATTTTTATAATATACTTTTAATTATAATACAGTATTAAAGAACTTTATCTCAATAAATATATAACAATTTTTATTATTCTGAGTATATTTAAAATCGATTTTATAAATATTTTGAATTAGCTTAAATTTATTTTTTTATTTCATATTGCGCTTTTAAAGAAATAATCATTGGCATGTTTTACGGATTTAAATAACATAATCAAAAGAAATAAAAATTAATTAAATACGCAAACTTTAAGTAATTTAATCAACTTATTACTATTTTTGAAACGTAATATAAACATAAAATAAACTTTATTTCTTTATTTTAATGTGATTGTAAAGAAAAGTAATTATATGAAAAAATCGACAAAATATATACAGCCGACGTTCGTTTTAACGACTGTCTGCGTCCCACGGCAAAATATTTTTATAATGAGGGGTCGCTATAGTGGATAATGTTGAAAAAAAAAAGTTATACATGCACACTCAGCAATTCCGTAAAAATAGGCGATTTTTTATCGAAGTTCCATCTAAATGCTCATTTTATTTATTTATATATTTTTTCACTGGCATTAAAATTGAAATTTTAACAATTAAAAATATCATTTCTGAAACAG
Source organism: Salticus scenicus (assembly GCA_963930645.1). Classification (NCBI taxonomy): domain Eukaryota; kingdom Metazoa; phylum Arthropoda; class Arachnida; order Araneae; family Salticidae; genus Salticus; species Salticus scenicus. The sequence goes on from OZ005661.1 coordinate 178,948,102, forward strand.
AATTTAAATTAGAAGATAAAGGGAAAGTGGTACTACATACTTATAAAAGGTTTATTTTCTCAAGAAAGCATAAAAAATGCTTGTTTGTCTTTTCTGCATATGTGTTTTTTTGTAAAACATAATTTTTCATTACGCTGTAGACTCCACATCTACGAATCTTAATTATTTCATGTTACATGTTTAGAAACTTGTTTTGTTTAGAAAAATAACTGGAAGACTGTACGCTGATTTTAGACGTTATATTAGGACTAGGCAATGCTGAATGATCATTATACCAGAAGTAAAATAACATAAACTGCATAGGGCAACAGTTGGTGATTTCATCATTGGTGTTATAATAGAATGGTCTTTATAACGTGTGGTCATTATAACGATCGTCGACTGTATTTTTTAAATATATTTTTACAAGTAATTTTCGAATGGTTCAATTTTCAAGCTCTCTTTCTTGCTACAGAAGTTATATCACCGGTGTAGTTTCTTGCAAAGAATGTTTAGTTCCGAAATATCACATTTGTCAAGAACATATTTTAAAATTTGGCTTAATGGAAATGGATTAATGGAAATTAAGTGGTGATACAGTGTCGGATAAGGCCAATTTTCTACACAAGTATCTTGTTTGAGACTATTTCTGTGGGGATCTTTCTAAGGTATATTAAAACATATTCAAACAAGTCTCAAGGAACGAAAAGTTCCAAGCGGCTATGTATACGAGCGCAATCTATATTTGAACTTAGTATGTTACGTCTTTCAGCTTTAAAGTTGAGGTTTAGCTCTTAAAGTGAGTTGCTTATTCAAAAAGTCCTGAGTTCTACGCCATGAGGTTATTTTTAAGAGGACATAGTGCGTATTCACGAGATGTTTGAAGTAAGGACAGAAATTTCTAGATTGAGTAGCGTTACCAAGGTTCAAGCCCGGTACTTCTCTCTTATATCAACTTTAACGAAAGAAAATTTCGGCAATTGGGGTGGCGCGTGAAATAAGGACATTATTCAGTTTGTTATACACTGAATTATCTTCCATATAAACATATACTATTGTCAAGGGGATAGATTTTTAAAGAAACATATAAGAGGTTTTTATAGAACATTATGTAAAATGACTCTATTATGAATAATTTTTTTTTTTAAATAAACTATGCATTATTTCCTGAATAACCTTTTTTTAAAATGTTTCGAAATTTAGAATATATATATATATATATATATATATATATACAGAGGCTGTTCGCACATTTTTTAAACGATTTTATTTCGTCGTAAGAAAAAATCATCTGCGTGGAAAATTTTATTTTCACAACAGTTGTATTTTTTGAAGTTTCATTTAACGTCTGATACTTAGAATTTTTGTTTACAAGTATGCCAGTACGACCCTGCCTGTAAGTCGAATGGGGATATTCAAGTTTTTTCTTTGATATTAATTCAAGTTACACTTTTTGAGCGTGGTGACCGATAAGAAAACAAATTTTAATAGAGAAACGGTATTTAATAGGCTTTAAACGCCTGCAAGTCGAATGGGGATATTCAAGTTTTTTCTTTGATATTAATTCAAGTTACTCTTTTTGAGCGTGGTGACCGATAAGAAAGCAAATTTTATAAGAGAAAAGGTATTTAATAGGTTTTAAAGGCCTGCAAGTCGAATGGGGACATTCAAGTTTTTTCTTTGATATTAATGAATAAGATAACAATAATGATAAGAAAACAAATTTTAATAGAGAAAAGGTATTTTAATAGGTTTTAAAGGCCTGCAAGTCGAATGGGGATATTCAATTTTTTTCTTTGATATTAATTCAAGTTACACTTTTTGAGCGTGGTGACCGATAAGAAAACAAATTTTAATAGAGAAAAGGTATTTAATAGGTTTTAAAGGCCTGCAAGTCGAATGGGGATATTCAATTTTTTTCTATGATATTAATTCAAGTTACACTTTTTGAGCGTGGTGATCGATAAGAAAACAAATTTTAATAGAGAAAAGGTATTTAATAGGTTTTAAAGGCCTGCAAGTCGAATGGGGATATTAAAGTTTTTTCTTTGATATTAATGAATAAGATAACAATAATGATAAGAAAACAAATTTTAATAGAGAAAAGGTATTTTAATAGGTTTTAAAGGCCTGCAAGTCGAATGGGGATATTCAAGTTTTTTCTTTGATATTAATTCAAGTTACACTTTTTGAGCGTAGTGACCGATAAGCAAACAAATTTTAATAGAGAAAACGTATTTAATAGGTTTTAAAGGCCTGCAAGTCGAATGGGGATATTTAAAGTTTTTTTTTTATATTAATTCAAGTTACACTTTTTGAGCGTGGTGACCGATAAGAAAACAAATTTTAATAGAGAAAACGTATTTAATAGGTTTTAAAGGCCTGCAAGTCGAATGGGGATATTCAAGTTTTTCCTTTGATATTAATGAATAAGATAACAATAATGATAAGATAACAATAATGATAAGAAAACAAATTTTAATAGAGAAAAGGTATTTTAATAGGTTTTAAAGGCCTGCAAGTCGTATGGGGATATTCAAGTTTTTTCTTTGATATTAATGAATAAGAAAACAATAATGATAAGAAAACAATAATGATAAGAAAACAAATTTTAATAGAGAAAAGGTATTTTAATAGGTTTTAAAGGCCTGCAAGTCGAATGGGGATATTCAATTTTTTTCTTTGATATTAATTCAAGTTACACTTTTTGAGCGTGGTGAACGATAAGAAAACAAATTTTAATAGAGAAAAGGTATTTAATAGGTTTTAAAGGCCTGCAAGTCGAATGGGGATATTAAAGTTTTTTCTTTGATATTAATTCAAGTTACACTTTTTGAGCATGGTGACCGATAAGAAAACAAATTTTAATAGAGAAAAGGTATTTAATAGGTTTTAAAGGCCTGCAAGTCGAATGGGGATATTCAAGTTTTTTCTTTGATATTAATGAATAAGATAACAATAATGATAAGATAACAATAATGATAAGAAAAGAAATTTTAATAGAAAAAAGGTATTTTAATAGGTTTTAAAGGCCTGTAACCCTGTAAGTCGAATGGGGATATTCAAGTTTTTTCTTTGATATTAATTCAAGTTACACTTTTTGAGCGTGGTGACCGATAAGAAAACAAATTTTATTAGAGAAAAGGTATTTAATAGGTTTTAAAGGCCTGCAAGTCGAATGGGGATATTCAAGTTTTTTCTTTGATATTAATTCAAGTTACACTTTTCGAGCGTGGTGACCGATATAAAACAAATTTTAATAGAGAAAAGGTATTTAATAGGTTTTAAAGGCCTGCAAGTCGAATGGGGATATTCAAGGTTTTTCTTTGATATTAATGAATAAGATAACAATAATGATAAGATAACAATAATGATAAGAAAACAAATTTTAATAGAGAAAAGGTATTTAATAGGTTTTAAAGGCCTGCAAGTCGAATGGAGATATTCAAGTTTTATCTGATCTACTTTATACACAAATTTTACGCGTACAGCTATTCACTGTTGTACATAGATACATATACACCTATATACTTTCTCACAAACAGCTGCTTATGTATTCGTCCGATTTCGGAGCAGCTCGTCTCGATCTGTGCGAGCTTCGTACAGCCGAAGTCTACGGAACTGTGTTAGGTTTTTTTTTCGTTACGGAATTTTTCGATTCGGTCGCCGCGCTCAAAGCCCGCGATAAAAGCTATACAATAGCTTAAAAAAAAAAAAAAAAAAAAAAAAAAAAACTAAAATATTACGAAAAATACAGTGCCATTTTAGAATAATTACCATTTTAAGGCAACTGTAACCAACATTTCTAGAAGTTTGATCTTGGAAACTTTCAAGGACTTGCCTAGAAATTTACAATTTTTTGATATAAAAATTCAGAAATTTCTATATATATCTGTAAATATGTGTGTGTGTAGGGGGAATTAATACAATGAACTCAGTAGAACAGGAAAGTGTTATTAAAGTTCATTAATGTATTACAATAACTATCAGATATATCAGATATATAACTATCAAGTATACATAATACAGTCCTTCTCATAATTATGAGGACACCCGTTTTTCTATATTAACTAAATACTGAACACTATTATTTAAACAAATATATCTTTAATTAATTTGAATTTCATTAATAGACTATATTTAAAAAGTTTTATCGTTTTTCTATCTTAAAAAAATTAAATATGGTAAAAAGATGATTTTTCAGGTGTTCACAATTATAAGGACAGCTCGAACTTTCGTAATTTTTTTCAGTTATTCTTTAAATTAATATTTTATGGGGTCTCTTTTTAGGGTTAAACAGTCAGACATTCTCTGTAGTACATATATATATATACATTTTTTTTTTTTTTAATATTCAATTTCAATACCATTTCATATAGCATATATGATATTCTTAATACATTTAAACTATTTAAAATTGCTTTCCACTTGCATGCACTTTTCTAATATCATAAGTTAAGGTTTTTTCAACTTTTAGGCCATGGGAAAGGCAATAATACAGAAGTTTATTTCTTCAAACTATTTCCTATTGCTCTTAAATTAGAACCAAATTGTAAGTCTTGTTGAAAAAAATATTATTACCCCTCAAAATCTAACAAAAATCTGATGATTCCACGTTTAAAATTTGCGGATATTCTCTTGATGTTCATAATAATAGAAAAAATTAATAAATTCATTCTGCCTTCAGTAGAAGCAGCTCCCCAGAGCACCATAGATCCACCTTTAAAATGCCCGATTCATATCTGCCTTTAAAAAATCTGCTCTGTCTTTTGCTATCTTCAGATCGTGCCAGTAACTGTTAAAACCATTTGATTAATCAAGAATAAAATGTTTTTCATCCGAAAATGCAACATTTTACCATTTAATATTGTCTTTATTCAACTTTAACGAAGACGTTCTTTCCCCCATTAAATGCTTATTGATTACTACAGGTTTTTTATTCCTTTTAACATGTTATTAATTATTTTAAACATGCACAAATGTGGACCCCAACCTTTCGTTAAAAATTACGAGCAAATTCAGTAGCAGTCATTATGAGTAGAACATTAAGAGGAATTATGAGTCTTCGATCTCTGTAAAACAACTCTGATTTTGCATCAGATCTCTCTTCTATCGAACTAGCAGTTCAACGTTTGATCACATTTCCTTCAGCAATTCTAGATCTTCAAATTTCATTAGAATTTTGGCGGATTGAAATTATCCTTCCACATAAAAAGCACATTTATCATACTTCACTACATGAACGTTCTTTTTTTTCGAGGAATTATCAGTAATGTCCGTCCAAGAAAAATTGAAGGCTTATATATGAATTAATCTAGCCCAGTAGTTAACGAATTCGCATGCCAACTGTAATTTATCAGCTTGTAAGTTAAATAAAATGAAAAAATCTGGATTGTCCCTATAATTATGAACACCTAAAAACGTGGAGAAAAAAAATATTTTGCATTATTTTTTATTAATTTTGTTTCATATTAAAAAAAATTATAGCAGTTTTGGTTTTCAGAATAGTAAGATATATTAAGTGCACTTAGTATAATCTTGTTCACAATCATTTTTACATTGTTATTTCAAAATATAAAGTGTCCTTATAAATATGAGAAGGAGTGTACATATGTATAGTATGTAGACAAGCATGTTTAACATTTAGGATGGATAAATTGCATGAGTTTTCCTTTTTTGGCCTAATTTAAGAGTTACGATGTGTATAACTGTAAGAGAGAAAAATATATTTAATTTAATTTTCAAAATAAAAGCTAATTAATTTTAAAACTAAAATAATTGAAACTATTTTAATGTGAAAAAACTTTAACTTTAGAAAATAATACAACCATTTAGTATTTCACATTCGCAGAATTTAGCATTCAGTAAATTTTCTTAGAAAATTCAACTTGCGCCGATTATCCTAGTACAATATTCGTACCACTGTAAAGTTTTTATTAAATATAATGTTAGTGAAATGCTCCTCTTTATATTTTGCAATTACACACACACCCACATAATAATAATAATAATCTTTATAACAAATTATGAAGCATTTTCCTACATTTATCGTGATCAGTTCCCGACTGTGAATTATTAAGTTATCATCACAGATGACTGTAAACTGAATGCTACTGTGTCCTGTCTGTAGAATTTATTGGTCTTTTACGTGTTAGTGCATTTCTGCATTATCTAAAATTTTATAGGTCATTTTGGGAACAGTGATAGATTTAATTTTCGTTGGGCATATTATGGGAAAAGTACACACATACACGCATGTAAGTAATTAACACCTCGAAAACAGAACGAGATGTCTTAAAAAAAGTGCTCTACATTTAGGCGTTACTCTAAGACAACATATTTTTTATACATAAATTTTGTAAAATCGAGTTTTACCCTTTTAGAGGACTTGGCACAAATAAAGTTCTCATATAAAAGCTTATATTTCTATTTAATATTTATAAATTGAACTATATTAGGTTTGTTCAATAAAATAAAACACATACGCAGGTAACAATTATTATGTGGTTTTGATCGATATTTTACTGATTTGAAATCTATAAATTGCATTTTTTCAAGAATTCATGATCTCCAAATTGCTAAAAAATCGATAGTTATTTAGGAAAGGATTTAATATATCTTTAGATGATTAATAACACATATTTATTTTTTTTTTTTTCGGGGAGGGGATTAAAAGTGCATATATACGTAAAAATTTGAAAAAAAAAAAAAAAAAAAACATGATATTTGTTATATATTTTATTATTAATATATATATATATATATATATATATATATATATATATATATACTGGGTGTCCCATAAATCTGTAGACATTTTAAAAATTTATAAAAAGAAATGAAGGAATTTGTAGAATCGAACGCGGCTTGCGAAAACTTGTTGTCGTGAGGGTGACTTTTTTTTATATTTTTCGTTACACATTCGTACAACGCACTCTATAGACGACAACTTTAACTTTTTTTTTTTTTTTTAATTACTAAAAAGAATCCCCAGCAAGAGAATAACTTTTTCGCAAACAGCGTTCACTTCTACCGATTCCTTCAACTTTTATGAATTTTTAAAATGTCTACAATGTCTACAGACTTATGGGGCACCCAGTATATACACACACACACACACATATATATATACAGAAAACTATTGAAATGAATCCCAACATACATGCAAGTTTAAAGATTAGAAAAACCAAAAGGAGAATTACAAACCAATGCGCAAAACTGCAGCGAAAGGAAATGCAAAACTTAAATGTAGGAATACATAAATGTAGGAATATATAAACAAATGCATGAAATTAAACCCCAAAATGCACTGAGATCTTCATCAGGGAGTTCTATGCGTACTATTTGCAATAATGAAAATGATTCAAAATATGCTCTTGAAGACTTTAGAAATACCTTGCAAATTAACTGTTACCCGTCCCAATTCGTAACTGTGTGTTTCCAGAGTTTTCCTATCTCGGTTTCTTCTACTTCCTTCAAGGGCGATATTTAAGTACCGACGAGTAGCCCCGTCGGCCGAAGAAGGTTTTATTTTATTTCATTTTATACTTTCTTGTTTACCTTCAGTAATTCTTTATTGTATTGTATATTTTTTAAATGAATTGATGTAATTTTGTAACTTTTGCAATTTTGTAATTGTATAACATTTTTAGTATTGTTATACATTATATATATGTTTCATTTCTCTCCAGTTATTGGTAGATTTCTGTCTGGTGAGAAGTTGGGGGCTAAGGATAGTTATTAGCTAATTGCTACTGTCCTTTCAGAAACTTCTCTTTCACCCCTACACGGAGGGTCTTCCCTGATGAAGATCTCCGTGTATTTTGGGGTTTAATTTCATTCATTTGTTTATATATTCCTACATATATATGTATATATATATATATATAAACAAACTGATAAAAAGTAAAAAGTAATGCCAAAACACATGGGGGCCTTCTTCAGGGAAGCCCCCCCCCCATATAGGGGATGGAGAATGAGATTTGTTTATTTATTTTGGTTTTATATTTCTTTTACTGCCTTTGCGCATTGGTTTATACAACGCAATTTATACAATTCAAATCTGTAAAAATATTTACCTAAAACCGTAAGAATTGTTACCTGAATAGGTATTTTATTGAAAAACCTAATATAGCTCAATTTATAAATAATAAATGGAAATATAAGTAATTATATGAAAACTATTTTAATAGTGCCAAGTCAAAAGTTCCGTCTATCATCATCATTTACCCCATCAATTGGCTGACATCTAGAACCTAAATTATGCGGCTCTAGAAAAAATAGTTCCATCTTGGTTTATTACCCAATTATAGAAAATCAAGCGAGAATTTATCGCCATACAAAAGATTCAAAATATTGTTTCACCATCTAGAAATGTATAGACTAGAAATTCTCGATCATTTCGCCAATTCAGTATTTCGGCGTGCCTCATGCGCATAGCTCGGAAATCTATATTTCTAGTTAAGAGATTTAGAAAGTGACAACTTATTCATTCTAGACGAAGGCGGTATATTATTTTTCTCAGTGTATGACGCGTATCTGAAAGCTAACGTTTCTATAACACTTTTAACGCTTTATCATTTATAACTATCTAGATATATTGATATCTGTCTCATATACGGAGAGACTTATTAAAAGTGACTTTTATGCAAATATTGATGTAACTATTAGAACACTAAACGTTTTCATTTAACAAATTTTTAAAGATTTTCTTACCTAATTTACTTCAAAAACAATTCCATATTTTCATAATAAACTTCTAATCTTGAAACTTAATCAATAAGTTTCAGCAAAGCAATCAATCAATATTAATTTTCACTGCAGTATATTTTTTTTGTAAACCTTGGAGTATTTTTTAATTTATTTGTGTCATCAAGTGTCATATCAATTTTTATCTAAGACATGTCATTTTTTTTTTTTTTAACACGTGATTAAAACTTATATCTTAGTTACAAATTATTAACGCTGATCATGTACTAAAGTTTCGTAACAAATTAAAACAACGTCATAAAGTTGCTTGCTTTACAAAAAAAAAGTACATTAAAATATGATGTTACACGTAGCTTAAAATTAATAACTAATAAAGTGTTTTAGAAACATTTTAAAAGTTTCGTAAAGTTCTAACCACAAAAAAAAAAAAATCTTGTTATATACATTTTATTAAGATAAACATTAATTTTCATTATAACGTAATAAGTTAACGTATACTTTTCTTTAAATGAGTATTTAGCTGTCATTCACGTTGATCCAAAGACAGAAAAATATTAATAAATCAGTGACTTAATAATTAATATAACAATAGTAAAGGCAGGACAGTTAGAAAAAAAGATACAAATGTGAAAATTGCAACATTTTGCTCGTCAATTTGTAGATTCCAGCCGGTATATATTATATTGTAAAATTGTTTACCTTATTTAATCAGAGAAAACTATTACAATAGCTTATAGAAAGTTTTGTTAAAAAGAAGGATGAAAAAGTTTTGAAATTTTTTTTTTTTTTTTTTTTTTTTTGCCACTTAGTATTTTTCTACAAAAAATTCTACATAATACAATCATAAAGTAACTGTAAAAATATGATAAAAATTTCTGTATAGAAATACTGGTGGCAGAAAAAGCGGAATTATTTTATCCCTGAAAAATGTACCACTTTAATAGTACCGGTATGTAGAAATCGGAGTGCTTGGCAATTATGAAACCTGGTCAGATATTTCGGAATCCCTCATAAATTTTAAATCATTTGCCGAATGGTGTAGGAAAGTCCTGAGGTTGGCCATGTGAAAGGCACATAATTGTTCAGTAGCAAATTTTCAAATTTATATTGCTGGTTGGTAATAGAAAAGTTTAAGCAGGTAAGATCTTTAATGAAAACCCCGTCCATGAAAAAAAAAAAAAAAAAAAAAAAAAAAAGTTTATGCATTTTTGCAAAAGCATTTAGTTGGATATAGAACGGTAAAAATTTTCATATTCTCAATTTTGTAAATCCTCATACAGTGGTTATGAAAATTCTTCTATGTATGTCTTTCTTTTTAATAACGAATATTTTTACTTTATTACTTACAAACTTTGAATAAACACCATAAAATGCAATAAACTCGCAACAATTGTTTCGGGTCGAAAAAACACACGACCCTTCATCAGGCGAACAAAGTAAGCACGAGTGCTGCAGTCAAAGCGGCAACGCATTTTATGGTGTTTATTCAAAGTTTGTAAGTAATAATTTTTACAACGCCAGTTTTGTGATGCTTCTTTATTAAATTTTTACTTTAAATTTATAAACTGAAAATATTTTCATTTCTTCTGATTAATAATACCGATATTTTGCTGTCTTTAAATCTTCCCAATTTCTCTTCTTCCTCGAACAGGCGTAAATTTTTCGTATTTTCTCTCGCTTCCAGTTCTACTATTTTTAACCCTTTAACCGTTACAAACGACTTTTTCCGTCGCACAATAGTTGCAATAAAATCCTATTATGACAATTTTTCGAAAAATATGATATTTTTTCTAGGAAATAAAATTTCTGAATATCTATAGATTTGAAAATTTATTATTATTATTTTTTTTTTATTCCTACTTCGTTTTGTATTAATTTTATGTGTTATGAACCCTTTGAGTACTGAATTATTTGAAGATTTTTATGCCCAAGGGACGGATTTAATTTGTCGCTATATGGAATGATTTTGAATTTTTGACAGTAAGGTTCGCCTGTGGGCGTTATTCTTTCATGTTACAATACTTCAGAACAAAATTTTCTGTATTCACATTTACATTACAAATGGATATACATTATAATTTTATTCTTTCTAATCGAAGTATTTATATCCATAGTATATTTCATTGTAAAATTGTGAATATTAATTATATATTTAAGAAAAAAATAGCATACAAATTGCAAAAGAAACGCCCACTGGTGGAGTTATAGATTTTCAAATGATTTGAATCTTCGTCAGCGGTCGCGAAAGTGTTAATATGTAAAAGTAATACATTTTATTTGGAATATATACTTATATTGATGATATAAGTATGGTTGTAAGATATCATAAAAAACGCCAGGAAACTGTTTGCGATGAACGCCCACTGGCGGGGGTGCCGCAAACATTAACGCCTACCTCTTAAATTCAGATGACGAGTCAGACTCGTCCACCGTAACTTAGCCCAAGTAAGCAGATGACGAGTGTCACTCGTCAAATGTACCCAAAGGGTTAAACAGATACTTTTAAAAAATACTATACGGCTAAAGAGATTGCTTATCACTACATTTAAGTAACGTTTTTATATTTCCTCAAGCTATTTTTATGTTTGGCTTTAATTCCAATATATTTTTCTGCATATTTACATGTAAGTAACTAATATCGATTTTTTAAGGTTAGTATTTTCAGAAACAACTTGATTTTTTTCCCTAAGGCTATAAGTAGCTATAAATTGCTCTTGACAAATATATTGCGGTTTTCGAGCAGTTTCATCATTATTTAGATTTCTTTTCTAAATTTTAATTATTTATAATTTGTCAACTTCAATTTTGACGGCATTTTAAATTGCTGTTTTTTTATTACTCACTATGTGAGATTTAATATTTGTACACTGGTTTTGCATAATAATTGAAATAAATTATATGTATATGTTAATTAAATTTTATTATCCATGAAATTACGAAAAATTGTAATAATTTTTAATGTAAAATAGTATTTTTTTAAATATATACTTGTGTACTTTTTCCAGCTGAACGCAACGTCAAGTAGAGAAAAATATTCAAAATGACAAAAAATACATATGTTTCTAATGAAAAACCAATCAAAATCCAGTGTTAAGTTTTTAATTAATTTTACATTACTTCAGACAGATAAACTTTTATATACAAGAGGCATTAGAGAAATTTTTGAAATAAAAAGCACATAAGAAAATAAACAAAGAAAATTAATCTTTGTCAAGAAAATTAATCTTTCACATCATTTATTGATTCAGAAGTATACAGTGTCTCACTCGCAAAAAATTGATAATTGATGACCATTTTAAAAAACAATGATGATATTCTAATGATATGTACAGCTTTAACTTACACTGTTAAAAATTTAGTGTTTGTTTGAACCGAAACATGGTACTGAAGTACCCATCCACCCGATGTTTTATCATTTACCATGATTAGATAGCTTTATGATGAACCAATTAATAGTAATATTTAAAAAAAAAAAAAAAAAGCATTCGACCGAAGCGGGAATCGAACTGAAGACCTTCTTGTCGCAAACCTAACACATTGGCACTGTGTCACTTGTCCTAGCCCACTATTTCTGTGTTTCGTTGATTTTCATAAAAGGAGCTACATTTTCTAGTGTCTTATTTTGACACCATGGGTGAGTTCTTGCACAAAATTTGCAGTTTACCTTATGTTTTCGACCGCGCTCTTTAATTTAAACTTGGTTTGGTTACAAAAAGAATTTTTTGATTCATAATTCCTGGACTATGTAATAGATTTTTTTTCTCCTCTTAAAAGGATATACTTTAATAAACTGTCTTGTAATAACGCCTGGTTAGTGATCAATTAAATAAAAAACTTTTTTTTTTGGTGATGAATGTTGGTTTTGAATGGCATAAAATCATGCATCTTAACACTTCACAGGTTTTATTTTCGCTTTCCGGCTTACAGCTGGTTACTTTCGACTAGGGACCCTATATAGAGAGAGACTGGACATTGGCGCGCCGGCTTTTTGACGGAATTCTCCATTTTAGTGCCACTTGCTCCATTGCTTATCATTACGCTGAGAAGAAATTTTGATTATTTTACGTCATAATCGAAAAAAAACTTATTTATTACATTTTTAGTTTGTTGGGAGATAAATTGCTTTAATTTTGGAATACTTTTAAAAGATAAAAATGCATAATTATTTATTTTATATCATGCTTTAAAAACTTTGAATTCTCTAATTGCATGCTGTTTTACGTATTTATTTCTTAACATATGAGATAATTACATTATTTATTTGCTAGCTATTAGTTTTTAAGTTCTGTTGTGCAATATATTTAATACGTTAGATCTCAATGTATTTTTCTGATATATTTTAAAATACATATTTAAAATAACTATATAAAAATATTTTATTTTTTTATTTTATTTTATTTTATTTTATTTTTTTTGCTAGTAAGCAAAATGTATCGGATTTCTTAAAATAAATTAATAAAAATAATGAAAATAAGGTGTATATTATTTGCTAACAAATTAAATATAAATTTCTTTTAAATAATAATTGCCATAATAAATTGTATAAATAATATTTAAATAAGTAATTATTTTTATTTACAAAATATTTAAAAAAAACTAAAAAAAAAAAAAAATCAATGAAATAAGCAGATGTAAATAAATTAAATAAAAAATTTTTTTAATTTCTGAAGATATTAGTTAATATTTTTACAAATTATTATTAATAAAATTTTTATTTTTCATATTTAACTAAGTCATTATTATTAATAATGCGTAATTGAAATAAATAAAATATGTATTTTTAGCTTGTAAAAATATTACGTAAATATTTTTATAAAATAATAAAAAATAATTTCTGTTCTTCTGCCGTAGTTTTACATTTATTCATGAATTACTTGACAAAAACTAAGATTACCATATTTTTGTTAAAAATTTTCTAACTTTTTATATATAGAATGTATGTCCTCAGAAAAAATAAGATAAAATTACTTTCACTAAGGTAGAATTGATTTCACAATCAACGTATTTTGCTTAATATAGAATAATAATGCAACAAAAAATTCTTCTGTTTTCCGATAGGAATTGAAAAAGTAACCATGTCGGAGGTTAAAACAAAACTCGTTTTTCTTCAAATTCTTTTTCCCTAAGACGAAAAAAATTACATATTTATATTCTGCATTACTTTCTGCATAAATTTAGCACAATTTTCGTTCATTTATGTTGTATAGTAAAGCGTCAATCGCAAAGAAAAAAGCATTACGTTCTACGGGGATCGCTCCGAATTGGCACTAAGATGGCCGACTTTCGGTCAATGTCCAGTCTCTCTCTATATAGGGTCCCTACTTTCGACGCACTAGTGGCTCCATCTCCTGAATACAGAGGGAATTACAATTGCATATACGCCAATACACTTCTCCCTATACAGCCACTGATATCCATTAGACATCTAAATTACATCCACATGATCCATAAAAGGTACAAAATATCTAATAAATGTCCATTAAAAGTCCTGGATATCCTATGCACTAATTACAGATATCTATTAGATATTTAAATAGAGACGATATTTAGACGTGCTTTTTTTCGATGTCTAATAGATGTAACATGTTTGATCAAAACAGGATTTAGGTTTTTTTTTATATCTATCAGATCTAACAAGTCCAGGTATTGGATATTTGGATATTTATCGGATATGTAACAGACATCTAATGGATGTAAACAACAGTGACATGGGTCGTGCTAATAGGTATCTCTGGGATATTTATAGACGTTTAATGGATCATTTTTTAACATTTATAAGTGTTTATAGATGTCTTATGAATATAATTGGCTGTGTGGGTCTCAGTTTTGGTGCAACTCCAACTCAATCTCAAGAAGTAGAAAAATAAAAAGTGAGGTTAGACCATACTATTGTATTACTTATAACATTACTTATATAGTGGTTCAAGATTGAACTGAAATTTTTAACAATGTATATAGTTTTTGAGAACTATCTCATTACAAAGATTATTTTCGTTAACCACTTTGATTCTATACTATATTTAATAAGCCGCTTTATGTTTAAAAATGCGTTGATAGTGCATATGGTGTATACTCCCACTATATCTTGTGTTATCACCATAGTTTTCAGAAAGCAAGGTAAGTCTGATTTAAATGAATTAAAGTCTATCATTTTACTCTTAAGCAAAACTCTTGGTTTAGTTTTGTATAGGATATTATATACACTGTAAAACATATGTACTATTTGCTGCCACAAATTATCTGTAATTTGAGAAAATACGTTCTGACAACGCATTTTTTTTTGTAAATTATGCGTATTTTCTCAAATTACAGAGAATTTCTAGCAGCATATTAGACATATTTTTTACAGTGTTTCAACCCAGGAGAAATATACATATTCAGATAATAATTTCTATATATTTTTTTGCTAGTGTATTACACTTTTAAAAATAATATGGTTTGCTTTGTTATAAAAATGGTTACAATTTAACTGCAACCAATATTTCAACGTACCGAGTACCCCCATAAGACTATAGACATTTTCAAAATTCATAAAAATTGAAAGAATCAGTAGAATTGAACGCGGTTTGCAAAAACGTTATTATCGTATTGGCGTATTTTATTTTATTTTATTTTATTTCATGTAAAGAAAAAAGTAATAGTTAAAACTTAAAATTTTCGTCTGTAGAGGGCACTGTATATACGAATGTGTCACGAAAAAAATACAAATCAATTTCTTATAACTTACATGATTTTACAATAAACACAGCTTATTTCTAATCTTGTTGCCTACTTGCGTATACATAAAGTTTTAAATGCGATGCTGCTGACTTGGTAGATAAAGCATGCTACACTGAGAAAAAAAAAATATACTGCCTTCTTCTAGAATGAATAAGTGGCTATTTTCTAAATTCCTTAACTAGAAATATAGATTTCCGAGCTATGCGCTTAAGGCACGCCAATAAACTGAATAGACGAAATGATCGAGAATTTCTAGTGTACACATTTCTAGATGATGAAACAATATTCTGAATACTCTAAATATTCTGAATCATTTGTATTGCGAGAAATTCTCGCTTGATTTTCTAGAATTGGGTCATAAACCAAGATTATAGTTGCTGAAACCCGCCTCTTGTAGTCTCATTTATTTGCAGAGATTTTTAAATAACTTTTCCCTCGAGAATGTAGGCAAACGCTCTAGAATTCTAATAGGGGCTTCTAGAACTCGCTTTTCAAGGAGACTAGAATTTATAAGGATGACATGGAGCTATTTTTTCTAGAGCCACAACTTAGACTCTAGATGTCAGTTACAGAATTTTTTCTCAGTGATAATAGTGAAAATGTTTTTCCTGACGTAAGAACCCCCGACTGAAGCTGCAATTAATGGTGTTGTAATTCATTTTGCAAACGTGATTTGGGGCGATAATGGACATATAGAATACGATTTATATGCTTGTAAACAACTGCATTCAAATAAATATAGTTTTTCACAGAAATATGTCATTTGCTTATGTGCAGCAAACTTCTGTCGCAAAAATATTTAACTTTTTTTTTTTTTTTTTTTTTTTTTTTTCTATACCAAAATATATTCCCCTTCACGAGAATAATTTTTTTCACAAACGCGTGTTCAATTCTATCGATCCCTTCAATTTTAATGAAATTTTAAAATGTGTACAGACTTGCGCTACACCTGGTATGTTTCACCATTTTAATAATGCTTACTCTTTAATAGCGTACTATTAAAAAAGTGAAACATTGAACCAATATGGTAGTTGCCGCTAAATTGGGACAATTCTTCTTGTGAAACGCATCATTTTATTTTTTAAAGTGCACACTTCCTAAAATTTGTCGAAAAGTTTTATTATCATCCACTTTTATATAAGAAAAGACTAACAATTACACATTTTACAGTATGGACAGTATGGGCAGTAGATAAAAACAGACGGAATAAAATGATACTTTAAAAAAAAATTAAAGAACACGCTTTTATAGAAATGTGAACTAAAAAGCACAAAATGTCCTTTTTAGTATTAAAATGCAGGATAAGAGAAAATCGTGTGAGTGACACACCATAATAATTACATACATTTAAATCTTTAATTAAAATAATTTAGAAGTAAACAGAAACCATTTTTAAAAAATATCCCCTGAATGGGCTCGAACGCTAGACCTTTAGGTTCGTAGCGCGGAACTT
The DNA here is from genome assembly GCA_963930645.1 of Salticus scenicus. Classification (NCBI taxonomy): domain Eukaryota; kingdom Metazoa; phylum Arthropoda; class Arachnida; order Araneae; family Salticidae; genus Salticus; species Salticus scenicus. The sequence goes on from OZ005661.1 coordinate 178,964,963, forward strand.
TACCTCACAGCCACAGCGCTTACGTAGGGAAAGTCTTTTTTTACAATATAAATTTTTTGTTTGCTCCCAGAGCGGTTACAAACATACAGACATACATACAGGTGAAGCTAATAAAAGCGTGTTAAAAGAGTAACACCGGTAAAATGAACAAGAAAATTTAAGTAAATAAAAAGTGCTAAAGCCCGGAGAGAAGAATTCGAAGATGAAAAATATTCAGTCGTTAAAATATTACTTTATATTTTGTTTGAAATAATAATAATAATAATAATAATAATAATAATAACGATTTTATATGTGGTTTAAAATAAGCGTTATTTATACGAAAAATAGCAACATCCAAATATAAACAATAGAATTTTAAACATGATACAGTAGATGTAAAGTGGTTATCATGTTGTAACACATCCTGTTATGCTATCACAGATTGTACAATCGTAAAATAAAGCATATGAATATTATTTAAAAACAAAATGTGTTGTTGGTTGTCTTTAACTGTATTTTTACTTATTGGTACAGCTCTAATATACACATGAACTACATGTTCCGTTCCCAACGTTTATATACAAAACAGAAAAAAATTTCGTGTCAATCTAGCAAACTATAATTTTCCCACTATCGACAGGAAATGAATTAAAAATTGGTGAGTGATAAGATACATTGATTGCAAATTACGATGCATCTTTTTAAAGTCATGAGCATAAAACAATTACTCCAAGTGTTGTAAATATTATATCGCCAACAAATATCGCCAAGTTTGCAACCTTTTATAACGAGTCATGGTAATAAGGTTTCCTTAAGCGCGTTGTACAAAAGCACAGCAAAACATATTCCAAATGATTTACAGAAACAAAAAAAGAAACAATCTTTTAAACCGATGATGCTAGTGCGTGACACCAAGGTAATAAAAGGAAAGAAAAAAAACAAATAAAACATAAAAACCGAGGTGCTGTCCAATTAGGATCTATGGAGAATCATACTTGGGCAACTTTGACTCCGCCCATTCGATTTTGTGCCTGGATCATTAAGAAACGGAAACTGGTTAGATTATGCAATTTTTACTTGTTATGTTATTTCATTTCGTAAAATGTTCTTTGATGGAAGTAAAGACCTCCCACTTCATTCTCGCTGACTTCTTCTTCTTTTTTTTTTTTTTTCTTTTTTTTTCTTTTGTTCTTCGGGGTCTCCCTTTTTGATGCGTGTTTATAATGATACTTTATATATATACAGCTATCACTACTCTAAACAATTGAGAAGTTTTCGAGCTAAGCCTCTTTATATTCATTTCGAATACAAGGACCACTTTCTTTTTAAAGACGTTATTAAGTAATTAATTTTTTATGGTGGATGCTTTCAAGGCTTAAAGTTTCCTAGACAGCTTTCTTCACGAAATAAGATATGTGTAGTTAATATAGCCGACGCCTCAAGTAGGTACTTAGAGCTTTTGTGTCTGTAACGACAGGTGTTTTTTTTCGGCTGAAGTTTTAATTAAGTTATTAACATTTTTCGGGATAGCTATTATTATTTTTTTATGTCCGAAACAATTTTCTTTTACTTTAAAGGAGGATTGTTTTACAACTCAAAAAAGATTGTGAAATATAGTTTTCACACTAAAATCAAAACGAAAAAAGTCAGTATTTTACGAATAAAACATGCAATATTATATGATCGAAATGTGATAAATACAACAGCATATAAAAACACAAATTTATGATGAGAAATGCGAGAAAAAATCAAAATGTTAAATAATATCATCAAAATTCCTTAAAACGAAAAAAAAAAAAAAAAAAATTCATGACAACCTTTTATTATTTTTTTTTATAGCAATATATATATATATGTGTGTATATATATATATTAAAACATAGAGATTTTTTTTTTATCTTTCTTTCTTTCTTCCATTTTCTTTTTTTTTTTCTTTTTTTTTTAATCGAAATAAAACATATGAAAAAAAACTAAAAAAGTATTTTCAATTCCAAAATTTTTTCTGATAAAAAATGAGATTTTAAAAATTTTTTTACAGAATTCTAATGATATGTGGGTCAGAACTATACAATAATAACAAATCTAAAGTAAGTAAAAAATATAGCAAAAGAGGTTTTTTTTTTTTTTTTTTTTTTTTTTTTCCATGAATTAAAACTTTTGAAAAAATCTGATAATTAAATTGAATCGAAATATTTATTCCCATAAAATGAGAATATCTGGTAATATTAAATTAGGTAAGGATATTTTTATTTTATTTTATTTATTTACTTATTTATTTTTTTTTTTTTTGTTATTATATTTATTATTACTACGTACCGTTTTTGAGTAATTCTGGAAACTAATTTGAATCAAAGACATAATTTATTTTCCTAAAGTCGGAATATTTGATATTCAAAAATTAAAAAAAAAAAATATTTCAAAGTGTTGTATTAATTTTTTTTTTTTTTAATTAAAATCTTCGTTTTAAATCTGAAAATTAATTAATTACACATAATTTATTCTTATAAAATTTTAAAGTTTAATAATTCTCAATTAAGTAAGAATATATACCACGAGAATTTATTCTTATTAAAAATAAATAAATATATATAGATATAAACAAGAACAAAAAAATCATGCAGTACGCATTGATTAGTATCACTTTCCAACTATAAGTACGTATCGTATAACTTTCAATAGTCTTTCCAGACGTTATCACACAATACACAGAAGAGAGGACTAAAAAGTATACATAGAGACTAACTGAACATAAAATCACTCTTAGACATTTCAAAAAGTGTTAAAAAGGCTTAACGCAAAAGACAATGAAGTAGTTAGATTATAATTTTCAGCCCTTAATCTCTCTCAATGTTTTAGTGTAGGTTAATCATATCATATTCTACACAAAACATTATTTTAGAATATTAACAATACATGGTAATTTCTTTATGATTTCTACAGTAGAAATTTTTTAAATAAGGTTTTTAAAGATATCTGGCCTAAAACGTACTGCATTGGCATCTTTCTGTTGTTGTCCCTGTATACAAATTAGTTGTACAGGACCTATTAATCTCCTTTTATATTGGGAACGTTTCATTGTGAACTTGATTAATATATATAATTTTTAAAAAATTCAGAAACAAATTACGGACGCTGGCCGCGGTAGACAGACAGATAGAAAGATAGACAATCGGACAGACAGATACACAAATTGAAATCATATTCATACTTAAAAATTATTAGAAAATGTTCAAAACACTTAATGTAAACGAACTACCAATTTCAGCAAATTTTTGTTAATAGCTCTTAATGCAACTGAATATTTTTGTGTGGCCCTGTAAATATAATCCTAATCATACTATATTCTATAGAAAGCATTTTTTTTTTTTTTTTTTTTTTGCTTATGAATAACATTTTCAATTTCATTAAGACTTGTGCAAAGTAAAGTTATTAAAATTTTGTTTATAGAAATACCTCCTATAGAACGCAGTGCTTTGGTATACTTTCGAGTGTCCCTGTATACAAACCAGTAATAGTATTTACTCTATTTTACATAGGAAACATCCGATAGTGACTCGAATAACACATTTAATTTCATTAAGTTTTCTGTACACTAAATGTATCGAAATATGGTTTATAGAAATACCTCTTATAGAACACAATGCTTTGGATTACTTTTGGGTGTCCCTGTACACAAACCAGTAGAGGTATTCACTCCATTTTCAAAAGGGAACATCCGATAAAGAACTTGAATAAAATATATCAGTTCCAAGAAATGTTATAAATAATTACGGCAGTTAAAGCGCAGACAGACAGATACACAAATTGAAATCATATTTACATTTTAAAATTGTTAGAAATTATTAGAAAGGCTTAATATAAACGAAAGTACAAATCCAGCAAATTTTTATTAATAGATTTTAATATAGCTAAATACTTTTGTGTTGCCCTGTAAATCTAATGCTAGTCATATTTTATTGTAAATAAAGCATTCTTTGTTCATATGATTAAGGTATTTCAATTTCATTAAGCTTTGTGCTAAGTAAAAATATTAAAATTTTGTTTATAGAAATAAGTCTCATAGAATGCAATGCTTTGAAATAATTTCGAGTGTCCATGTACACGAACCAGCTAGATATTTACTTCATTTTACATAAGAAATATCCGATAGTGAACTTCAATAACATATTGTAATTCCATTGATGTAGTATGTGTACAGTGAATGTATTAAAATAGGATTTATAGAAACACCTCTCATAGAACACAGTGCTTTGGAATACTTTCGAGTATCCCTGTACACAAACCAATAAAGACATTCCATCCAGTTTCAATAGAGAACATCCGAAAAGGAACTTGAGTAACATATATCAGTTTCAAGAAATTCTATAAATATTTACGGGAGTTAGAGCATGGACAAACAGACAACAAACCGAAGTCATTAACACTTTTCAACCTTTTAAAGGGTTAAAAAGAAGACCTAGCAATTCTAAAGAACTTTAAATCACAATTGTAATACGCATTTGCAATGACATTATTAAAAAAAAAAAAAAAAAAAAAGTGTTTGTTTCGTAATTAAAGATTGTGTATTTATTCGACTAATGAAAATGGATTGTTTCAGAAAATTGCACTTCTGAAGTAGATTATGAAGAATGGCTAGCTCACTCCCTCAAAGAATCCAGGTTGGCCCATTTTCTTACTGATTTGTATAACGATATATTTTGTGAAATGATATTTTTGATAAGGCCTAAACATTTCGTATAGAACAATTCAAAAATGCGTACAATGAAAATTTTCAACTGTGGTAGATCGAAGATTTATACTATTGAAAATGCGCAAATTAAAAAAAAATATTTCATATAAAATTTCTTCTTTTTTTTTTTTTTTTTTTTTTTTTTGTTTATTTATTTATTTATTTCATTTACGTCCGTTCTACTTTGAAGACACTTTTTTTAGCTAAAACACAATGCGTTTCAACTAACTGAAATTGACAACTTATTTGTAAATAAGTAGATTTATCACTATATCTTCTCCAATTATATGAAGAAAATATAAGATTCGGAATTTTTTTCAATTTTTGGTTTTCGATCAATTTACACGTTTTGAGATTTCTTATACACGACTGAATATTGATTATCATGATTAAATTTCTGTTCATATTAATCGGTAGGTGGTGCTCTCATATAAAATAATATAGAAGAAAAGTAATGGATTCGTGAATATCTTTGTCGTCCAGTTTTGATGAATTTAGACGTTTTGAGATTTCCTAAACCTGATTCGCTCATTTTCAGAAAATGACTATTTGTCTATGTGTGTATGATGTGTTAGGGAAATTTTGTAGTATCTTATGAACCAATGGGCGAAATTTAAGTACGATTGATTATTGTTTATACCTTGATTTAAATTGGTGCTGATTAACTGTTGAAATATATCACCCAATAGATGCTGCTGCTATGTTATAACCCCCCCCCCGTTTAAGTCGCTATATCTCAACTTCTGTACTGTATAAATGTCCGAAACATAGTATATGATCTAAGATATCATGTAAGACTATATGCTTTTTTTATTTGGGTGCATATCGGCCGATAATTTTCTGTTTACGAGAAAGCAATTATTTTGCTTTGCAAAAAATGGTCAAGTTTCAAGCGCTGGGCGATACTAGTACACATTAATATTTAAAAAAGTTATAATGAAACATTTTTATGGTCATTAACATTTTATTACACGTGTTAGATAAATTTTAACAAAAAACTTTTTCAATTATATGTGCTAAATTAGTTTAAATAAATTTTACTGAAACAGATACATTTTTATAACTATAATTTTGTGAAATATGTATGTATACAATGTTGATTTATTCAACTTTTCAAAAAAATTTCAATGAAAAATTGTAAGTTTTAAGCACTCATTGAATTCAGTTTGTAGGGAAGAGTATCAAAATATTTTGATTTTTCATTGATTAACCAAAAAACCACAAAACAAAGTTATCTGCATTAGAATAGTGACTGATATAGAAATGTGCTCAGTTTAAAGATGTGATCCTTCATTCTATCAAAAGAAAGAATTTTCTTTAACTTTTTTTTTTTTTCTTTTTGTTTTGTTTAAGTGTTTGGTGTTTTTTTTTTTTAACACTTTCAATAAGGTTGAAAAGTGTTAAGGATTTCAATTTCTCTGTCTGTCCGCGCTCTAACTCCTCCAAATAGTCATGGAATTTCTTGAAACTGATATATGTTATTAACGCTCACTATCGGATGTTCCCTACTGAAAATGGAGTAAATATCACGATTAGTTTGTGTACCAGCGATACCCGAAAGTATTGCAAAACATTGTGTTCTATGAGAGGTATTTCTAAATAATTTTACTTTGCACTAATCTTAATGAAATTGAAATATGTTATTCGTTCAAACGAATGCTATCTATAGAATATAGTATGATTATCATTAAAATTTTGCAGGGCCACAAAAAAGTATTCACTTACATTAAGAGGTATTATTGGAAATTTGCTGAATTGCATTTTCGTTTACATTAAGCGTTTTTAGCACTTTCTATCACTTTTAAACTGTGAATTTGATATGAATTAGTGTATCTGTCTGTCCGACTATCCGTCTGTCTATCTGTCCGTCTGCCAGCTTCCATCATCCGTAACTATTTTTTTTTTTTTTCTTTCCTTTTTTTTTTTTTATGACATATGTTATTCAACTTCATCATGAAATATTCCCTATTTAAAATGGTACTAATAGGCCCTGTACAACTGGTTTATGTTTACGTACAGGGATGCTGAAAAAATTTAAATTCATTGTGAGGCGTAGAGCTATATAGAACGAGGTCATGTGCCTCGTGACAAGTATTTCAATTTACTTTCAAAATGAGAGCAGAAATAAAAAAAATTTAAAAATCGATCCTCGTGATGTTAGTTCCACACCCAGCAGTTCTCGATTTACCTTCTTTCTACTTTCATTTATTTTGTAAGTAACTGATGATTGAAAATCTTAATTCCCCCCCCCCCCGAAAAAAAAAAAAAAAGCTTATTTGAAACTATAGTGATATTGTAGGAAAGCCACATAAAATGTCGATCAAACAAAAACAACTAATCGGATTATACTTCAAAATATAAACAAATGTTCGAGGCTTTCTGTCCACCGTCACCAACCCTTTTGTTTTCTCTGACAGAGAGAATGGAGCAAATAATTTTCGCATTGTGATAATTTTTGCACCTGATTGTTCGCTCATGACATCACAATCCCATACAAATATGAAATGTGTTTAACAAAAGCAATCTGAAACCCGACGTCAAATGACGTCACAACTGTTACATTATTACGCATAGTAAAAATAAGTTATATGAATTTTTCTTATGCCTTGTGACAATTTTCTTGGTTTCCTGTTTCTGCCTTTCGACCTAAATGAACTAAAATACAGTCGGCAGTAAAATTATTGAAGCTCTAGAAATTATTGATTCGTATTTAAAAGATGTGCACTTAATACTGCTTTGTTAGTCTCATGCTTTTTATAAAAATTAAGTTGATGATAAATAATTATAAGATAAAAAACTTTTTATAAACCATGTTTTTAAATTTTCTACTGAATCGTAGTTATAGAACTAACTACATTAGCACTTTATCAGTGCGTATTGTTACGAAATTGTAAATAATTGTATTTATTTTTGTATAAATGCTTCCAAAGAGGCTTAGTAAGTTCATAAAATATCCATTTTCTGCATTTCTAGCACTTTTTTGCGTTAAAATAGCTTAATTTTCCCTTTAAGACGGATTAAAAAGCTCCAATAGGAAGATAATGGATTTGGCACCATATTTGGCGAGTTTTTGCCATTGGCGACTTTTTCGCGATGTTTGGCGACATTTGGCGACAAAATCCTTATTATCGATATTCCAAAGAAGGATGTTCAGATGTGATTGGTTGAAGAATTACGGGAAATTTGAATTTTAAAAAAGTTGGTTTTCAAAATAAAATATTAATCCTTTCAGAACAACATATATTTGCATCATGAACGACATTAGCACTTTATCAATGTGTAGACTTTCTTTCAAGTGGAGGGGGGGGGGGGGATAATGACGTCAATTTTTGCTAGATGCATAATTTAATTTTTTAACGCTCACGTTAAATTAAATGTATTTTTATGTCGAAAGAAAATGAACTCGTAATTTTTTTTTTGGCAACAATTAAATTACAGCTAATATTTTAATGACTATTTTTATTGCTATTAGGAGTTTATTATTTTCATATTTTAATAAGGTAAAAGAAAACTATTTGAAAATTCGAAAATCTGACTTCGAAGTATTGTATTGTCACCGGGTTCTGAGCTACTGTGAAAGTTTCAAATGTTTAGCTAGTAGGGAAATTAGTTAAAAATAGATTGCAAGATTTGTACCGGACAAACAAACAAACAAGAATAGAAGTTATTAAAAACATGGTAAAATTAGCGATAAAAAAAAAAAAAAATGAAAAATGAAAAATGTGCATAAATGCTTCAGTAGCTTTGATGCAGACTGCATATAAAACAACTCTAATATATATATATATATATATATGTAAATTTCCTTTTGTTTAACGCAATTTGAAAATATTAACTTTACCTATCAGAAATGTTGCCCATTGAAGTGATGTACTTGCACTTTCGTTAAAAAACCTGATTTTTTGATTCAGAGGATCTGAAAATGTGTAAATACATTAAAATTCGAATTTCGATAATTTGACCCAGAATCGTTACATTCTGTCATAAATGACTAAGAGAAAGTAAAAATGTATGATTATGGAGTCAATACTATACATTCATTATCTTAAAATAATAATAATAATGATAATTTCGTTGTGTAGTTTTTTTAAAGTAGAATGGTTATTTATTGAAGGATCATTATTTATTATAATTGTATTTTCATTCATCAAATGAAGTCAGTGAAATTTTGAATACTCATTTAAATACTTTATTATTATTATTATTATTTTTTTTTTTACTTTAACTTTTATGCATCTTTTAAAATATTCAGCAGACATGAAAATGTACAAAATGACATTTTAATTGCTTATTGATTCTTCTTCTACGGTACAGTGCAATTTTTCTATTTTTAATATTATACTTTGAAATAGGAATCGTGCAGTACCATGCAAAGATCTCTCAATAATACTCATTTAGGAAAAAAAAAAAGACTTTCTTACAACGTATTAAATAAAAAGGTATGGGACGCTGTGTTACAGATACCAGTTATGTATAAAATATTTGTTTAAGCTGGACTTCATTGGAAAGAAAAGAAGCAAAGTTAGTTCAATGTTATTCTGCAAATATGATTTTGGAAATATTTTAACGCTGTTAAAAGTATATTGTAAAACAGCTTTCTGTTTGGAGACCAAGACATGTTGAACAGATAATGAAGGTTAGTAACATAAAACATGTCTCCCCTCAAATAATTTATTAGAAGAGTTCTAGTAGCTTCTGAGAAAAATAAGTGATTTGAGAATCCGCTTAAATAAAATTTGACTCCCAAATATACGCAAACTCCTGCGTCGATTATTAATCTATTTTTGCAATAAATTCTGAGGAAATTATTAAATTCCATATAATAGTTTTTAAAAAAATCCTATCCAAAACTATGATAAAACTTAATTGGTTTTTGAGTAAAGAAAATAATCATATATTTTGAAATAAGCGAAAAAAATTCGAGTTTCAGTAAAATAAACAACTAAATTTTGCTTTTTAAATGATAATTTAAAAAATTACAAGTATTTTAAGTAGTTACATTCTCATTCGATTTGATCAATTTAGTAAATAGGCATTTAAACATATTTCTTGTACTTTGAAACTTTAAAAAGAAAAAAAAAAAAACTATTAGTTTTTTGTCAAAGGTTAGGACTATTTCCTCATATTGTTCACAAACTGTACTTTATGCTATTCCTCGTGAAATCAGTGCATAAAAGAAGAAAAGGCGTACTCATCGATTCCTTTTAATTCATTTTTAAATAAGAAAACTAATTTATGTTTTGTAACATGAAACAGTATATAATATGAATAAATTAATATTTAATTAATAATAGAAGCTTAAAAATAATTGGATTAATGTGTATCAAATTGTAATAAAATAGTTTCTTTCAATTCTATAAAGGGTGGAGTTAACGTCAAAAACTCTTATACTTGGTTAAACAGCATATAACAAGACTTAGTGAAAACTTCTAAGCACTTGGGCGCATATAACAGTTTTTTATGACATGATTCACCGAAATTAATAATGGAAAATGATATGGAATCTCAAAAAATCATAAAACTGGGATTTAAACCACGAATCTCCGCAAATACTCTTGCAAACGCAAATTTTGACGAACTTATACCCTTTTTCTCGAGAAATCTGCTCGGGCGAATATTACTGGCTCTTAAACTTTATCTTGAGCAAAGACCAAACATATTCAATAAAATAGATTTCGTTTTCAATCTTGATATGGAAGGAGTTATTTTGAATGTCACTTTATCGGGATTAGTTGGAAAAATCAATCGTTCCGAAATTGACATTGCTGTTTATCCAATATATATGAGGGAAGAAACTGTTAAAGTAGTAGATTTCTGCTACCCGTTCAGAATGAGTGATAAAACATTTATAACTCGAAAACCAGAGTATAAACCACATATATTTGGCATCTTTCAGACATTTTCGCCATCCGTCTGGATGACAATCGCTTTGGTATTCATTGTGATGATGTTGATACATACCGCGGTATTGAAATGGAGGTGCAACAACAACAAAATTATATTGCATGTTCTCGCAATACTGATGAAGCAGAGTGCACTGATAACCCCTTCGTCGTTTGCAGAGAAGCTTCTCATGTATTCATGGGTGATCGGAATGATGGTTCTTTGCCTCTCTTACGATTCCGTGTTTCTGTCTTTTCTTTCATTTCCTCCTGTCACTAAAATAAAGCACCTGTCGGACTTGGCCTCCGCCGTAGAGAAAGGGGATTTCCGTTGCATGGCTTACATTCATCAGAATGTTCATGGATATTTGTTAAATTCAAAGGAGAAAAAATTAAATGTGATTGCAAAAGATATCGTGAAGAATAACTTAAGTTACGGACCTGTCTTTACTCATTTCATGCAAGAGGGTAAGAAGGAAAACCTTGCCTTTTTCTTATCTACTAATGGCGTGGAAGCTTTTGCTGGAGAATACTTCATCTCAGAAGATCGCTTTTTTGAAACTATGCCCGCAATGATGGTCCGAAGAGGCTTCTGTTGCAAAGATCTGGTAGATATGTTTGTGCATCGAATGATGGGTTCAGGACTTTATATGAAATATCATGCCGACAGTTATAGTTTTGTTTCTAAAGAAATATTATCCTTTAACTCGGATTTGAATACCAGTAACCGGAAATTGAATCTCACGGATGTTGCTCCGGCATTTATATTCCTTTTAACTAGATATTTCATATCATTTCTGGTTTTCATTGGGGAATTATATTTAGTTCGAAAGAAGCGAAAAGAAATTAAGAAAAGAAAAAGGAGATATGTATGGAAAGAAACTTCTGGAGTATGACCGATATTTTTTTTTTTTTTTTTTTTGTTTAAAGAACATTATGTAGATTTATTTTCTGTTTTATGATTACTTTAAAAGTACTTGTTTGCATAACTTTCTCTTTTAAATGTTAGTGCTTTGTAAGTAATTTTTTAATGTTTACATTTAAACATTATTTTATAATTTTTCTTAAATATCTATTTAAAAAAAAAATTGCTGTTAACTGTTTTTTTTTTTTTTTTTTTTTTTTTTTTTTTGTGTGTGTGTGTGTGTGTCGATAAAATAGCAATGCATTTTTTTACCCTTTAAGGACAACATTTTAGCCATTATATTTATGCTTTCCCATTTAATTTTCAATCAAATTCTTTAAAATTTATCAACACTTATTACTCACTCTAACACTTATTACTCACTCTAACATTTCTTTTTCTAGTAAATATTACTGATACAACAGACATTTTTAGTTCACTTGATTAAACTCTTCATGTAGATAATAATTCCGTAATTTTCTGCGTGCATGAAAATTAGAATGTCACAAGATTAATCCATGATATGGACGATCAAATCAATATTTTCTAGTTTATTTTCTGGTATATTTTCCATTTCAAGTGCATATTGGTAAAAATGTAAACGTTTTACAAAATATATCCGTCTTTATCTATGTGATTGTCCAACAAATCAGTTCTTTCCGTTTTGTTCAATTTAGTTCTATGTTTAGATACCATTTCTTGGTATGCATGGTATTTATGTGACCACATTTTTTACTTTTGTTCGTTTACTCCATGGTCTAATAAAACCAGTAGTTTCTGTGATTGTTTATTAGATTTGATTTTGCATGTGCATAATGATACCGTTTGTTTGTGTGCATTAAAGTTGGAAAATCACCAGATTAACATTTTTTTTATCCACATATTAATGTGACAGAAAAATAATTTCTAGAACTTTCGTTTTTATGGTCCATGATATATATTATACAATCTTTTCTTCACCGGCATGATAGCTTGACAATTCCTGATTAATTCTTCCTTATTGAAATTTATTTTTCCGACTGAGTGAAAATAATGCCTGAATTGGGAGTCGAACCCCAGATCTTTGACTTACAAGGTCAATGTTCTACCAATTGAGCTATCCAGGCCGACAACCGGTGGACATTACTTACTCAGACAACCTTTAGGCAGAAACATCTGGTCTATCATGTAGATAGCTCGACTGAAATAGCCGCAGGTAAAGGAAAAAAAATTAAACAATGGGAGAAAGAATTACAATATATTAAAATCGCACAATCAACAGATTGGGAAGAAAATCATATTTATTGAAATTTATTTTTCCGACTGAGTGAAAATAATGCCTGAACCGGGAGTCGAACCCCAGATCTTTGACATACAAGGTCAAAGACTGTTAGTTTCAAATCCTTATGAGACTAACAGTCCTAAATAATAAAAATAAAATGTCAATGTTGCTATTAGTAACAGAAAAACTTACCGTCCGCAAATAAATAAAAACATCTGATAGAACTCTTTTTTATTGAATTAATTAAAAAGCGATTTTTAACGGAAACGTTGTATTCATATTTGAGGAGCAAACATTCATACTGTGTTCTCTTCAAAAAAAAAAAAAAAGAGTTATTGATATTTATTTAAACTTAACATAACATAGTATGTCTATATATCTTCCTAGATATGTCTAAATATCTCCCTAGTAACTAGTAATACACCTAAAAAAACGATAATCATGGGTTTAAATTTAGTTATTTTTTAATTTTTTTTTTTTTTTTTTTTTTTTTTTTTTGTGTGTGTGTGTGTGTTTTCTCAAAAATTGTAACTGAAAAATTGAAAGGAGAAAACACATGGTTTGAATGTTTGCTCTCCATTTAAATATTTACCAGCTTCCAGTACACACAGAAAAATAAATTGGTCACAGTGACCTGCCAAAATGCTCAGCTGACAATACAGAATTGACTAACCAAAATAACTGACTAGCCAAAAAGTGTACTTGCTGAACTAGTCTCCAAAACTGAAAAGTGTACTTGCTGAACTAGTCACCGAAACTGAAAAGTGTACTTGCTGAACTAGTCACCAAAACTGAAAAGTGTACTTGCTGAACTAGTCTCCAAAACTAAAAAGTGTACTTGCTAAACTAGTCACCAAAACACTACTCCAGACTAGGATGGTTAATATTATTAGACAAAGAAGGCTAGTCGATAATCATAATTATCTGACCAGGAAGGTTAGTCAACAACCGCAGTTGCCAGACAAGGCAAGTTAGTCAGAATCTACACTTGATTAAGAAAGTTAGTCAACAGATCCCAGGTATCTGACTAAGAAAGCTAGTCAATTTTTAAAGAATATTTGAAGAGGCAGGATAGTCAAGATTATTTGCCTGACTAACCTGTCTAGTAATATCTGAAGAGGAAAACTAGTCTCTATTTGACTAAGCTGCCTCATAATATTTGTGGAGGAAGATTAGTTAGGAAAAAAAAAAAAATGACTAGCCTGTCTCATAAAATTTGAGACAGATACATACTTGCCAACATATCAGTTTTAAAAATCTGTAGATTTTATCGGGAAAAAAAAAAAAAAAAGGTAGATTTTGTAAATTGACATTTTTAACAATAGAGACTGAATTTATATAAATATATAGTAGACGAAAAGAAAAATATATGAATATTTACAAAATATTTTTCATAAATAAAAATTTTCTTTAAATAAAAATCACTCATCTTTCAAACGAAAACAGATAAAATATTGAGATTATGTTTCTCAAGAATTAATTTCAAATCCTAAAAATTGGGAAAAAGAAAATATTGCCAATGATATTTACTTAAACACAAATTTTTACATTCGTAGCAGATTTTGCTTCATTAAGAAAAGAACAATTAAATTGTTATTCATAGCAATTTTAAACTAAATTTTCACTGCATTTAGAAATTAAAATGTTCTCCAGATTTTTATCAGATAATGAGGATCAAAATTCAGTTTTTAATTATCTTATCTGACTGAAAATACACTCACAATGACTATGTAAATATACTATTTAATTACAAAGCATTATTTAAAAATCTGGTGTGAAACAACCACACGACTTCCATTACCCACTATTACACGAATTATATGCATTTTTACTTTCATTACCCGAATACTGTAGGTAATGGAAGTATTGTATTCGGTCCAAAAATTCAATGTCGAGTTTTCACTTGATTTACACGTTTTAAGGTCTCCTGATTCCAAATCAGTAGTTTTTGGCAATAGTGTGTATGTGTGTGTATGTATGTACGAACGAAATCTTCTGGTTATGATATCTCCTAAACTAATAGAAATAGAACTACGAAACTTCAGCACTGAGGCAGGTCTGGTATACAGATAACTGTTCCAAATTTTGGCGAAAATTGAAAAACCGGAAGTGGGACCATAAGTTCGTATTTCAAAAACGGCTCCAGCTATTGTCTTCAAAGTTGCCATATAAACACTCTATTAGATGTCCTTTCGAATGATTTAGATGGTTAGTTCAGGAAAATTGGCAAGCACCCTGTATAAATTTTCTTAAGTTCAGGTCTCGTTCAGCTTAAGTTCAGGTCTCGCAAGTTCATACCTTTAAAACCGGTTGTACGGATTATTTTCAAACTCGCCATATTAACTCACTTTTAAATATACTTTTCTATGTAATTATAGTTTTCCGTTCAATAATTGAGTATGCCAAGTTTTGGTAAAAGTTATCTCAAAAACGGCTCTAACGATTTTCTTGAAAATTGTTACATAAATCCATTTTAGATATCCTTTCTCATGTATTAAGTGGTTATTACAGGAAAAATAACAGTCATCCTGATTAGGTAGGTCAGTTTTAGATCTCGGAAATAATAACTTATTCCCTTGAAAAAATAACTCATTCCCTCCCCCCCCCCTTATTTTTTAACTCGCTATATAAATTCTGTTTTCATGTTTATATATATATATATACACATACACATACACACACACACACACACACACACACACACACATATATATATATATATATTAGCTTTCTCTTATAGTAAATTTGTTTGGTGTCTACTTCGTTAGGTCAATTTTACGTTTTCGCTGACCACATTATTTCTAAAAAATGCATATAATACGTGTAATAGTGGGTAATGGAAGCCGTGTGGTTGTTTCATACCAGATTTTTTTGAGAAAAATGTGATCAGAAGATATGAAAGTGACTTAAAGAAGTAGAAACCTAAAAATTTTCCCAGTAAGAGAAATTTTATACACGTGTAAAGACATATAAAACGAAGCTTACATTAGCGAGATAAAAAATAAGAAAAAAAAATGGTAGAGTTATTTTTTGAAACACCAATTTCCGAGATCTAAATCTGCCCAACCAAGCAGGATGACTGTTAATTTTCCTCTAATAACCACGTAATACATGAGAAAGGAATGGGTTTATATAACGATTTTCAACAAAATCGTTAGAGCTGTTTTTGAGATAACAACTTTTACCAAAACGCAATTATTGACCGGAAAACAATAATTACATACAAAACTATATTTAAAAGTGAGTTAATATGGCGAGTTTGAAAAAAAACCGTACAGATGTTTTTAAAGGAACGCGCTTGCGAGACCTGAAATTAAGTTATTTATACAGGACGCCTATCAATTTTCCTGAACTAACCAACTATATCATTCGAAATGACTTCTAATAGAATGTTTATATAGCAAATTTGAAGAAAATCGTTAGAGCCGGTTTTGAGATACGGACTTACGATCCCACTTCTGGTTTCTGATGTCCCACTTCCGGTTTTTCAATTTTTACCAACATTTGGAAAATGCATCTGTGCACTAGACCTGTCTTAATTCTGAAGTTTTGTAGTTCTATCTTAATTAGTTTCGGAGATATGATAGCCAGGAGATTCCACACATACACACACACTTACCAATTGCTAAAAACCACTTTTTTGGACCCAGGGGACCTTAAAACGCGTAAATCAGGTGAAATCTCGATATCGAATTTTTGGACCGAATACGATACTTACATTACCTACGGTAATTAGGTGATGGAAGTAAAAAACCCAAAAATTTAAGTTTGTTTTGAATTAATTAAAATCAATATTGTAATTTTTACACATACATTTAATAAGCCTCATTTCATTATTATATTTATTTTCTGTATATTTTCCTCTGTATATTTTATAGTGAAATTGCTCAATTTTACAAATTTTCTTGTAAGTTCCTAAAAACAGCTGACCAGTAGAAATAGTTAAAAAAACGGTAGTCTACTGGTAAAAACAGTAGAGTTGGCAAGTAATGCAGATTAATCAAAATTTTAATTGTTTAAAATCCTTCATATTTTATGAGGAATAAGAGATTCATGCTTGTTTGCAGGGGTTTTTGTAAAAGCATTGTTATTAGTCTTAACCTCTTTACTTTTGTAATTGTTTAATTTTTCCCCCCTTTAAGGTGTTCAACCTTGAAAATACATTTAAAGAACTTTTCTGAAAAAATATTAGTTGTCTATCAATTCGGAAAAAAATACTCATAGCTGCCAACTTCAAATTATTCCGGAAAGTTGTTAACAATCGCCCTTTTCTTCATACCATATTCTTTCTAGAATAATTTTCTTTAGCATGTAATTACAATTAAATATGAAGAAAATTACTCCTCAAAGAATATGGTTTTAAAAAAGGGCAGTACTAACAACATTCCGGAATCAATTAAAAAAGTTAGCAGTTATGAGTACTAGAAATTTAACAAACCACTGAAACAAAGAATTCGCTGTTTTAAACATTCTTCCCTACATTTATTTATTATTATTATTATAGATTAACGCACG
This sequence comes from Salticus scenicus, assembly GCA_963930645.1. NCBI lineage: Eukaryota > Metazoa > Arthropoda > Arachnida > Araneae > Salticidae > Salticus > Salticus scenicus. The sequence continues at coordinate 178,982,236 of OZ005661.1, forward strand.
CATTTATCCAACACCTTCTTATCAAGACTTTCCAAGTGGATTGTGGCGCCACATGATTTAGTCCATTTTTTATGCACATCCTCATATATGGATTTAGAAATATATATATTCACCTCGGTGCTTTCGTTTTATACGCTGTGGTTACAAAAATAAATATAAACATTTTTTTTTTTTTTTTTTTTTTTTAAGTTCCTTTCTTTAATATTACCCCTTTCATTCCCAATTTTTTCCCTCCATAAAACAATAAATCTTATATTTAGCCATAAATTTTTTTCAAACATAATATATATATAAATATTTATTTTTAATAGGAGTAATAGCACAGTACGAATTAATATAGCTAACAAAGCAACTGAGAGGTGTTTATTTATGTTTAATATAACCACTGATGCCATTAATAATCACAACTTTTCAATAAATAAATATATCAAAATTTTGGAAAACATACATGTTGTAATTAATTAAAATACAAATTATAAACATTAAAAAATAACGTAAAAAATATTTCAAACAGTTAATTTACTTAACCCTTTATATACCAAATCACCTTATTTTTGGAAAAATAGTTTGAAACTTTTTTATTATATTTCTTTGCTGCAAGAGAAAAATTTCATATTAAATTTAGCTTAAACTATAGCTTAACAATAGAGAAAGCTTAAACTATAGGAACTTTGAAGTTCCAATGAAAGTCTGTAGTAAATTTAGGCTATATTGTGGAATTTTTTTGGTGGGACTTTAAAGTCCCGATGGGATACAAAGGGTTAAGCCACCTGAATATATGCATATATTTTTTAAATAATGGATTTTTTTCACCAGATTAAAATTATAAACAGGTACGACGATACAATGTATTGATATAAACGATATATAAGGTATAGAAGTTACAATGTACTAAATTATAAATGACATCAAACTCCAAATTTCCGGTTATTTAAAGTTTTAAAATCATAAATATTAATGATACACCTTTTTTTTTTTTTTTTTTTTTTTTTTTTTTTTTTTTTAAGGTGAGGGTGGATATAAAATTTGTATTAAAAACACATTTTACCGTATATAATAAGAATTTTTTTTCCTTTAATCATCTCTGTTAATTTTATGCACAGAGAAATTTTAATGTATAATAATAATTTACAAGTATTTTGATCATCCAAAATAACTCTCACTTACCTGATAACATACTTTCAACATTCTTTAGATCAAGATTTTAAATAGATTTATTTGCTTATTTAAATAAGAAACTAAGTAATTAAAATAATACATAAAAGACAAAAATCAAGAAAATATAATTTTATTGAAAATTATAAATATGTTTCATATACATAAAGAAGATTGTTCTATAATTTGCATAAAAATTAATCATAATAATAATATAAAAGCACATATATCATTAGGTAATAAAACGTAAATTTTTTGCCTTGGCTTTTGCAATACTTCTCAAGTTTTTGTTAGTGACTATTTGTTAACTTTTTCCAACTTAATTATTTACAAATCTAAATAGCTCTAAAGCAAAAAAGAAATATTTCCACAGGACTTTGTCTTCATGTACTTGGCTTTGATAGATATCTCACCTGACTAACCGATCAAATTTGAGGAAAATGAAAACTGTACCTGGGAAATTAGTCATCTGACAATTTTTATAGGCAAAACGGATCATCAGACGAAACACATTAAAGATACATGGTAAAATAAAACGACTTTTGTGTCTCATGACTAAATGGGATTGTCAGGTAGTGTTTTGATTGTTTAAAATTTTGCGTAATTTTGTGCAAATTTGTCAATGTACTAGGAAAACGTGTACTATCACTAAGATGACGCGTTTCTTGACAAGTTTCGATTTTCCATTTTTCTGTGTGTAGCCTAACATCCAGCTTGTAACGTCTTGGATTACAATATGAAAAAAAAAAAAAAAATGCGAACTTTCAACCGATTTTGATAAAAATTAAAAATTGATGATAAATAGTGATTACGCATTTACAGTCCAACAATTTCTAAATTCGGTTGAAAATTAGCGCTTTTTTAGAATTTTTTTTAAATTAAACTCAAGGCCAGCCATGCATTGACATTTTATAATTTGCGAGTTGCCGTTCTTCCAACTGAAAATTACTATTTATTAGAAAAATAAAATTTAAAGGTTTTCATAAAGCTAGCTTTACATTGTTAGTAGCTATAATAAGCCTTAATTATTAAAAGTTTAATTTTCTTACAAAACCCCAAATTAAAGCTATCAAGTTTTAAAACATCAGATAAACGGGTTGCTTTTCAATCTAGTTACATAAAGTTACTTTGCTAACAATAGCACACATTGTTGATTAAATTATGCATATAATGTAAATTTTAATGCCCAAAATGTGTTAGAGATAGAATGCAGGAATTGTTGAATATTTGAAAATATGATTAGTATATAAATATAAAGATAATAATAGTAAGAGTTTAACTTTCTTTTTGTTTGTTTGAACTCGTCTATCTATCGACATTCCTACTTTTCTAAAACAATTAAATTATTTACTTCAAAACAAACTACACTCACAATTTGAGTTTTATACTAAATAAAAAGTGTGAAAATAATGGTTAAATTAATCACAACACTGCATTGGTGAAAATACTGCATTACTTACTGTTGCTATGATTAAAGAAAAAAATCATTAGAGAAAAACAATTCCATACTTTGCTCAAGTTTAATTTTTAAAAAATGTGAGTTTAATTTATATACTTTAATAAAAATAATTATCTAATTAATAATAAATGCTTAGAACGCGATATACAAATGTTACAGATGAAGAAATTAAATTAAAAAACCGCAATATTGAAATATTAAAATAATATGAGTGTGTAAAATTGTGAGGTATAGCAAAGTTAGCGTAACGCTACAAACAAAGTTCGCACTTTATGAACAACACGTGAATGTGAAAAATTTAGGATTCAGTTGATTAATAGAGTTAGTTCCTGTGATAAAGATAAACGAAACTGTAATTCACATTATGTAATATTTTGGAAAGTGAATTGTATAAAAGGAGAAGGAAGATTGTTTTGAGGGGTTAGTTGGAAGTAAGAGAGTTAGAGGTTAGCTGTTAGTGGCTAGAGGTAGCTGCTTGGAAGGAAGTTAGTTGTTAGCGGCTGTAGTAGGAGATAGTAAGTCGAGTAGTATAGCGGGTAAAGGAATCCTCCCTCTTTCGAAAGATTACTAAGTCGTGAGAGTTAATGAGTTTAAATGAAGTAGTTGAGATTATTAGTAGTTAATTCAGTAAAGTTGAAAGTATTTATGAAGGCTCCCCCTTAATTTTATAATTGTATTAATGGAGATTATAGTCCAACGCCCACCTTTTTATTTAAGCTCAAAATAAAAGCTCTATATTCATTTTATGTATCTGACTTTGTCGTTATTTCATTATCTATTTCAGTAAAGTCAAATAAGCATAATTCAAGTCTCGTGCTCATAATTTCATTAAGTTATTAAGCTAAAATCTTAAGTTAAAGGATCATGACGACCTTTCGTTAGTCACAAAATATGAAAAATTTGAAAGCATATTTAATGATGCATATCTTTCTTCTAATGAAATATCGCAAAATTCAGAGGAAAATGAGTATACTACCTAATTGTCTCTTAAAGATGTTAAACATCAACATAACTATATGCTATAAGAAGACTATAAGGAAGATTGTAAATTACTGGCATAATGTGAAATCTGGAAATTCACGTCACAGTTTAAAAAGTGTCCAAACTAAGTATAAATATGTTAAAAATAAACAAATAAATAAATAAATAAAAAGGTTTAGTATGGGACTCCTTCAGCGAAATTTGAAATTTGACACCGAAATAACTCGGACGTTTCTCGCAAAGTGCAAAATGTACTAGTGTAATTATGATATCCGCATTTCAATTTATTAAAAACAATTTACAACAAAAAAGTTGCTATATCAATGGCGTTCTTAAATTACCAACTCAAATTCAAACTTAATTATCGTGTTTCTTTTTTTCTTTTCTTTTTCTTTTTTTTTTTTTTTTTTTTTTTTTTCATTTTGCACGCGTTCTTTTTATTTCCTAATTCAAATTACTTAAAAAAAACTTTTTCAATACTGATTATTATTAATTTCCTTATCTTTTCTTTTTCTTTAAAAAAAAAAAAAAAAAAAAAAAAAAAAAAAAGATTTTGATGAAATTCTGGCAACAGCAGAATTTAGTTTAGGACGAAGAACTATTAGTTTTTTTTTTTTTTTTTTTTTTTTTTTTTTTCCCTTCAAATTGTACCAGCGTTTTAAATTATTCAATTATATTTTCCATAAATTTTAGATTTCGATAAATGTGCAACTGTCGTAAATCTGGTATCGTAAAAATCCGCAAATTGAGATTAATAGTCCTCAGTCTTAATAAAAGAAAAAAAAAGTTTTAATTAAAGTCTATAATTCTTCAGTCAAAAAGACAAAAAATAAAATAAAATAAAATAAATAAATACCTTTTAAACAGTGTTTTTCTTTAACTTAAAGTTCACTATGTATGCACCATGAATCTGAAGCACTTCTTAAGGGAACAAGACATATTTCACATAGCACCACAGCAGATTTCATATGAAAATTTATATTACCATTTAATATTTATAAATTGAACTATATTAGCTTTATTCTATAAAATATATGTTCAGGAAACGATTCCTATGGTTTTTGATGCATATATATATACACATTATACACTCTCAGAAATAATATACTCAATTTTGACGATTCAGACATTCTCGGGCTTAATTTCGTTGTTTTTGACAACCATTTCGTCAAGCGATCACGTGATTTTTGAGGAAACGTGAACTCTCAAATATTTGACGAAACTGTTTACTCACAATAGTATGTGCTACCTCACATTACCGTCATATGAGTTTTTTTTCCTGTATTGTTTCGACTTTTCGTTACAAGGACTTTTATTTACCGGCCTAGTGGTTCGGTCGGTAGGACGCTACCTTCTGGATTCCCAAGCCTCGGTTTCGAATCCCGGTGCGGGCATGGATGTTTGTGATGTCCTATGTCTACAAAATATTGCGTTCGCTTGTTTCTGTGAATTTCTGTAAAAATATGTATCAACTGAGACATAAGTCACTGTAACTATAGGTCTCAAAGCTGTCAAATAAATGTCCAAATGACTTTTACATGTTTGCTCTGTTTTATTTACATTTTCATTAATTAATTAGGATTTAATGTCTAAAGCAACGAACTTGGAGGTAATTTTATAATTTTATAATTTGTATTTTATTCTGTATCACGAAACTAGGATGAAAAATTGTATCTTTACTTTTAATGAAAATCGTATGTTCAAACAAGTGACAAAAGTAATTTTCTCAATTTGACGAAATATTCGCTCAGAGCCCTGGAAACGGTTTCGTGAAAATTAAAGAAAATTTCGTAAAATTTGAGTATCCATTTCTGAGAGTGTAGATTTGAAATCTTTAAATTGCGTTTTCTCAGTTTACCTTTTTACGTGAATCCCTGTTTTTCAAAATGCTTAAACTTCTATAGATATTTAACAAAACGCTTAATGCATTTTTTTTATGTTTAATAGAACCTACTTAAAGGAGTTAAGGATGGATTTTGAAAATTCATAATTTGTTTCTGGGGATAAAGTAAAAAGTGCATATCTATGTACAAATTCCAAAAAAAAGAAAAAGTCATATGTGTTATATTTCTATTTTTTAATATTTATATATTACAAAGTCCATTCCCATACCTTTTAACCCTTTAACGTTCACTACTTAATTTATTTTAAAAATTACTAAACTAATTTTAAAAATGGCTTTTAGACGCATAGCTGACCATAAATATTTAAAAAATAAAAAAATAGCATTGTTCCTTTTCGAGAAATTTTCGGTTTGAAACATCTGTAAGTAAACCTTATTAAATTCAAATAATATTTAATTTAATAAATAAATCACTTTATAAGTAAACATTATAGACAACAAAAACTCGTAAAAGTTGCATAGATCCCAACATTTCAATTTATTCCGGAGAGGTAATTCAGATCATTTAAATTACACTGCCACCGGAATTTACGAACATAATTAAAATAGAAGAAATTTTAAATTTTCACGTTAAAAAAGGGCCTTTTTTGCTATGTTATAAATGTAAATTTTTGCTAAAAAATTTCCGGGATGAGTTTTTGCACTTGAGAATTAAAATTAGGTGTTCCATCAGCGGGAACACTGCGACTAAAAGGGTTAAGTAGGTTCCTTTAAACATCCAAACAAACTGTTAATCTTTTTTATGAATACCTGTAGAAATTTCAGCATTTTGAAGATCATGAATTCATGAAAAAATGCAAAACTGAAAAAACGTAGTTTTAAGATTTCAAATCTGTAAAACCACACAAACTGTTGTCTGAATATATATTTTATAATAAAAAAAAAAGAACTAAACAAGTACAATTTATGAATATTAAATATAAATAAAAGTTTTTATATGAAACCTTCAGTAGTACCAATTTAAAGGGGCCAAGTCCGCTTAAATTAACAATACAAACACATCTCTTGTACCACATGATAATATCACAATTACACATGAAAAAAACAACTTTAAATTTTTGTGCCTAAAAATATTAAAAATAAACAAATAATCTTACAATAAAAATGCTGTGATAAAAACCATTATATGTTTCCAACATTTATTTATTTGCTTTTAGAATAATCAGAAAAGCGTCTTCAGTGATTGATGCCATGTCAAAAGTGATTGATGATGTTATTTCAGATGTTTTTCATATAACTGTTTTTACTGATTTTCAGAGTGAATATTGAACCTGATTGTATATTATTGAAAAAAAAAAAAATATATATATATAGAAATACATTAATATAATCAGTGCAAAAATGTTTTTATGAAATTTAAAGATGACTCAACTTCAGTATCAAAACAATTCCTCGGATCACAAGCTGAGACTACCCAGATCAAATCAAAGAATAATTAAAGAAAAATCGAAATAAATATTGGAAATTGGAATGAGAAAAAAAGCATTATTTGCATTCTAACGTTGTCAAGGGCCTGGTCGAATGCAAATATGCTAAAATATGCTAAAATATGGATGTTTTTCTGTAACAAAGAAAGCAAAAGCTAAGAATTTCTTTGTTCGCAGGCCCGAAACACCCATAGAAAATACATTAAAGAAGAAGATAAAAATAAAACTATAACCTAATATGACAAACCAAAACCATATAAAATTAAGATTAAAATAAAAATACAAAAATTCAACTTACTGAATAAAATATTTGATATGAACACAACTCAAAAATGAAATAGACATAGTCAATACAGAAAAACGAAGATCATAATAAAACGATAATCATAATAAAACCTTTACCTAAATATGAAAAACCATAACCATTTAAATGTAAGATTAAAATAAACCCATAAAATTGTAGAAGAATAAGATTACTTTAACCTTTCTAAATGAAATTGAAGCAATAAACGTCGCACATGTGAAAATGTAACAATCAGTTAGCAGTTAGATCCACAGTTAATTAGTTCAAAATAGCATTGACCATAGAGTAATTTTTAGGATTCACAGTGGAATTCATGTAGGGTAAGGATTCAAATCCTTGAAATAATCAGATGATGATTCCTAATATTGAATCATGAATAGTGCTGCCATCTGGAGTAATGAGATGAAAATAATGGAAAAATACAATCAAATAAATTTAGGATTCAAATAATCAATGTATTTGATTGAAAACCAAAAAATAATACCTAATATTTAGATATATATACAGTAGAATCTCGTACAATGCGCTCCCACAAAACGCGATTTCGTATAACGCGACGAAAAATCTGCGACTATTACTCATACAACGCGATAAAGAGTCTCGTATAGCACGTGAAATAAAGGAAACACGTGACGACATCTTTTTCTACTTTCAACCTGTTCAAGGAAGGATTGCTCCGTTACTATGCCAACACCCGACGCGTTTGGTCTCATTGAAGAATGAAATCCTCTGTTCAATGTAATTCTCCTATAACGCGATTTTTTATTACGCGGAACATATACGTTATACGAGATTCTACTGTATATATCTGAATTTTCGATTGATGCCTTTGTAGTTTCTTTCAAAAATATAGCTTTTTTGTAAACACGTTTCAAATGTCAGGTCCTAAAATAAAAAAAAAATTTAAAAAGGAAAAAAAAAAATTATTTAGTACTAAAGTCTTTAAAAGACTTTTATATATACATATATGTATTGAAAAATAAAATTAGAACGATTTCATGCATTTTCACATTTTTTAAAAGATAATTTAATTATAGTAATATAAATAATTAATCTACATTTAAAATCAAGTAAAAGAACCGGGTTCAGTCAGCGTTTCCGTTCCTCTTAGCACTTTCGCGAGCGCCTGTTTTTGCCTTTTTGACAGAAAGCTCCACCTGTGGGCGCTATTCTTTTTTATTACTTTTTTTTCAAATCAATGATGTCTGTATTCATATTTTAATATAAGTGAATATACATTGCAATTATACACTTTCTAATCAAAGTATTTGTATCCATAGTGCACTGGTTGCACAAATGTGAATATTGGGTATATTTTTAGGAAAAAAATTAACCTATGTAATCTAAAGAAACACCCACTGCCGTTACAGATTTTCAAATGACGGGAATTCACATCAGCTGTCACGAAAGTGTTAATATTCCTAACCACTATTTATAAGTATATATTTTTTAATATTTTTATTTTTTTGTTTGTCGGGGGGGGGGGGGGGGGAGGAGGATATAGTGCTAAAGAATTTTACGAATAATAGCAAATCTAATAAAAGTTTTTAAAATAATATTCTGGTGTTTCACTACCACTACTTTTGCTTATTCTAAATTATTATAGAAAACAATATTAAAATTTATGGTGTAAGATCTGACGTGCTGTGTTTTAATATTTCTAATTTACTTAAAAGAGAAAAAGCAGTTTTAAAAAGTTATATTTGACATAACTTTCTTAAAGTAATGGTACCACTCCACTTGTTTCTAAGTTTGAATACTGTAGCTGCATTCATAAAGAATTTAATTATCTCACAACATTTAAACAGGACAAAATTGTAATATTGTTTTCTCCGTATATGTTTTTACTTCCATTACCCAACTACCGTAGGTAATGGAAGTATTGTATTCGGTCTGAAAATTCGATATCGGGTTTTCACCTGATTTACATGTTTTAAGGTCCCCTGAGTCCAAAAAAGTGGTTTTTGGCAATTGGTCAGTGTGTATGTATGTGTGTGTGCGTGTGTGTGTGTGTATGTATGTGGAGAATCTTCTGGTTATTATAGCTCAGAAACTAATAAAGATAGAGCTACGAAACTTTAGAATTGAAATACGTCTGGTGTACAGATGAAATTTCCAAATGTTGGTGAAAATTGAAAAACCGGAAGTGGGACATCGGAAACCGGAAGTTGGACCGTAAGTCAGTATCTCAAAAACGGCTCTAATGATTTTCTTCAAACTTGCTATATAAACACTCTATTAGATGTCCTTTCGAATGATATAGTTGGTTACTTCAGGAAAATTGATAGGCGACCTGTATAAATAGCTCAATTTCAGGCCTTGCAAAGGCGTTCCTTTAAAAACGGTTGTACGGATTTTTTTCTTGTTTTTTAACTCGCTATATAAACGTTGTTTTATATGTGTTTACACGTGTATCAAGTTTCTCTTGCTGGAAAATTCCAAAATATGCATATAATATCTCCAAAAATGCATCTAATACGTGTAATAGTGGGTAATGGAAGTCGTGTGGTTGTTTCACACCAGATTTTTTTAATGTTCTAAAATAATATTTATTTCAACTTGATATTAAGAATGTAAGTGTATACATGATTATAATTTTTATGACTATTATATAAGACTTTCAAACTTTAAAAACGAGTTAAAAATCCATAATTATACAATTTAGAAGTATAAGTGTATTGCAGAAAAAATAACAGCTCAATCAGTGACCGGATATATCCGTCAGCAGCAGTCAGAGGGTTAAGCCTGTTGTTATTATTATTTTTTTTTTCAAATTACACATGGAATAGTAATTTCTAGTCAATTTTGTCTTTTTATTACCTCCGGTGTGTGCCTTTTTTTTTTTTTTTTTTTTTTTTTTTTTAACACACTTGACATTGTGAGTCTTTTTGTTTTTCGTCCCATGCTATTTCTATGGGTTTTTAGCTTTTCCCCCCTCTTTTTCTATATTCTAAAGTAGCGGTGGTTGCCGCCCACCCACCCCTGCCACCGCCGAGACACATACTAGGCGAGTCGTATTAATCCTCGTTAGTGCCCGCCAAACATATTCAATAAAATCGATGTCGTTTTCAATCTTGATATGGAAGGAGATCTTTTGAATGGCACTTTATCGGGATAATTTGGAAAAATAAATCGTTCTGAAATTGACATTGCTGTTTATCCATTATATATGAAGGAACTAACTGCTAAAGCAGTAGATTTCTGCTACCCGTTCAGACTGAGTGATAAAACATTTATAACTCGAAAACCAGAGTATAAACCACATATATTTGGCATCTTTCAGACGTTTTCGCCATCAGTCTGGATGACAATCGCATTGGTATTCATTGTGATGATGTTGATACATTCCGCGGTGTTGAGATGGAAGTGTAACATCAACAAAATTATATTGCATGTTTTCGCAATACTGATGAAGCAGAGTGCACTGATAACCCCTTCGTCGTTTGCAGAGAAGCTTTTCATGTATTCATGGGTGATCGGAATGATGGTTCTTTGCCTTTCTTACGATTCCGTGTTTCTGTCTTTTCTTTCATTTCCTCCTGTCACTAAAATAAAGCACCTATTTGTTGAATTCAATGGAGAAAAAATTAAATGTGATTGCAAAAGATATCATGAAGAATAACTTAAGTTACGGACCTGTCTTTACTCATTTCATGCAAGAGGGTAAGAAGGAAAATCTTGCCTTTTTCTTGTCTACTGACGGCGTGGAAGCTTTTGCTGGAGAATACTTCATCTCAGAAGATCGCTTTTTTGAAACTATGCCCGCAATGATGGTCCGAAGAGGCTTCTGTTGCAAATATCTAGTAGATATGTTTGTGCATCGAATGATGGGTTCAGGACTTTATATGAAATATAATGCCGACAGTTATAGTTTTGTTTCTAAAGAAATATTATCCTTTAACTCGGATTTGAATACCAGTAACCGGAAATTGAATCTCACAGATGTTGTTTCGGCATTTATATTCCTTTTGACTGGATATTTCATATCATTTCTGATTTTTATTGGGGAATTATATTTAGTTCGAAAGAAGCGAAAGAAAATTAAGGAAAGAAAAAGCAGATACGTATGGAAATAAATTTCTGCAGTACGACCTATAAAAAAACTTTTTAAATTTCCTTAAAGAGCATTATGTAGATTTTTTTTTTCTGTTTTATGATTCATTTAAAAGTACTTGTTTGCATAACTTTCTCTTTTAAATGTTAGTGCTTTGTAAGTAATTTTTAAATGTTTTCATTTAAAAATTATTATATAATTTTTTTAAAAATATCTAATTTTTCAAAAAAAAAAAAAAAAAAAATTGTTAACTGTAAAGTTTTTTTTTTTTTTTTTGTATGTGTGTGTGTTTAAAATGGCTTTCCATTTTTTTACCCTTTAAGGAGAACAGTTTAGCTATTATATTTATGCCTTCGCATTTCATTTTGAACCTAATTCTTTAAAATTTATCGACACTTATTACTCACTCTATTTCTTTTTCTAGTAAATGTTACTGATACAGCAGACATTTTTAGCTCACTTGATTAAACTCTTCACGTAGATAATAATTCCGTAATTCTACGTGCATAAAAATTAGAATATCACAAGATTAATCCATGAAATGGACGATCAAATCAATATTTTCTAGTTTATTTTTTGGTACATTTTCTATTTCAGGTGCATATTGGTACCGTTTCTTAATGCAAATGTAAAAGTTTTAGAAAATAAATCCGTCTTTATCTATGTTATTGTCCAACAAATCTGTTCTATCAGTTTTGTTCAATTTAGTTCTATATTTAGATACCATTTCTTGGTATGCATGATAATTATAAGTGACCACATTTTTAGGTTGATTTCTTTAGAAATCGACCTATTGCAATCACTTCGTTTATCTATATCTATCTATATCTATCTATCTATCTATAATGAAAATTTTGTCATCACGATAACTCCCGAAATAATACTCGAAATCGAACCGAATTTGGACAGTGAATTAATCTTATAAATATCTTGGATGAGTTCGTTAACCAAGTTTCTCCGACTTTTTGTTTTCAAGTGGCAGCAACTTGAATATTTCTAACCCACATTGTAAAAAGCGTACTTAAAGCAAAATTGAATGTTTATGTAAATCTAGACTACATAAGGGTCTAAATGAACTTTATTAATGAAATTTATATGCCATTTTTAATAAAGTGGAGGATATTTTAAGTTAAGTGGGGCCACTTGGAATCAGGCTACCACTTGAAAATTTAAAACCACGACAACATCCGAAATAATATTCCAAATCGAACCAAATTTGGACAGCGTCTTAACTTGTGTTATGAATATCATGGATGAGTTTCTTAATCAAGTTGCTCCACCATTTTGTTTTCAAGTGGAGACCACTTGAAAATTTCAAATTAAAATTGTAAAAAGCGTTTTCCGAATTTGTTTGAATTTGGTGTATACATAGACTATATAAGTGTCTCAATGAAGTTTATTAATGAACGTATCCGCCATTTTTAATAAAGTGGCGGATATCTTAAGTTAAGCAGGGCCACTTGAAATCAGGCTACCACTTGAAAATTTAAAATTCCGATAAATTCCGAAATAATACGCCAAATCGAACCAAATTTGCACAGTGTCTTAACTTGTGTTATGAATATATTGGATGAGTTTCTTAACCAAGTTGCTCCGACTTTTTGTTTTCAAGTGGCAGCCACTTGAATATATCTAACCCACATTGTAAAAAGCGTATTTGAAGCAAGATTTGCTTGAATTTTGATGTAAATCTAGACTACATAAGGATCTCAATGAACTTTATTTATGAAACTTATCTGCCATTTTTAATACAGTGGCGGATATCTTAAGTGGGGCCACTTGAAATCAGGCTACCACTTGAAAATTTAAAAACACGATAACTTCCGAAATAATACTCCAAATCGAACCAAATTTGGACAACTTCTTAACTTGTGTTATGGATATCATGGATGAGTTTCTTAACCAAGTTGTTCCACCATTTTGTTTTCAAGTGGAGACCACTTGATATTTTCAAATTCAAATTGTAAAAAGCGTATTCCGAATTTGTTTAAATTTTGATGCATACATAGACCATATAAGTGTCTCAATGAAGTTTTTTAATGAACTATGGATTTTCTCGCCAAAAGTAACCAAAAAATGTCGCCAAGTGAAAAAGTCGCCAAATTTGTCGCCAAATCCATTACCTGCAATATTGGAGCATTTTAATGCGTTTTTAAGGAAAAATTAGTCTATTTTAACGTTAAAAGAAACTAGAAATGCAGAAAATTAACATTTAATCAACTTATTAAGCCTCTTAAAAAGAATTTCTACAAAATAATAATAATAATAATAATAATAATAATAATAATAAATAAATAAACAAATAAATAAAATAAAATAAAATAAAATAAATAAATATTTTTTTTTTCAAATTGAAACAATATCTTAGATTAATTAGTTCACTGAGCAACTTTCTCTCCCATTTTGATTCACGCGGCAGCCACGTAATTTTCCATCACGATGACTTTTGAGATTCTGAATTAATTCCAACTATATTTGTACAATAGTCTTATCTCACAAATGCATTTGATATATTTGTCAACTTGGCCCACCATCTTGTTTCCAATCGCCGGCCGCTTGAAAATTTTAAATTCACATAAAAAGGTATTTATGAACCGATTTGCTTAAAACTCCATATGTAGATAGCCTACATCAATATTTCTACTAATTCGTTATTAATTTGTAGCCGCCATTTTGAAACAAAATGACGGCTACTTGATAAGGAAAAAGAAATCAACCTACCCTTCCGAATAAGCCGGAAGGACTTGTTTACTTTTGTTTGTTTACGCCATGGTCTAATAAAACCAGCACTTTGTGTGATTGTTAATTAAATTTGGTCATGCATGTGCATCATGATACCTTTTATTTGTTTGCATAAAAATTAGAAAATAACCAGCTTAACATTTCTTTATCAACACCTTACTGTGACAAAAAATAATTTCTAGGTCTTTCGTTTTCATGGTTCATGATATATTATACAATCGCTTCTTCGCCGGCATGATAACTAGATAATTCCTGTTTAATTAATCCTTGTTTATCCAATGGTCATACCTACAATCATACGATCATATCCTAGAATTAATCACAAGATTAACTCTTCGTCCAATTAACTCACAGTATTTTCACAAGATTAATTCTTCATTATCTATTCAATGGATTACGCAATTCAATCGATTCAATCGACTGCATTGAATTGTATTACCAATCGCTTATCAATGCATAAAAATACCGTACCACGTAAACCATACTATCGATTACCAATGCATAAAAATTCATAAAATTGAGTTCTTTAATTGCTTTTTTCAAATGCATGTTTTTTTTTTTTTTTTTTTTTTTTACCGAAGATTTGTAGTTTATCATATAGGTTTCTCTAAAAATGAAAAAAAAAAAAAAATGAAATTCTTTTATTTGCATGCATATTAAAAAATAAATTGGAAGAAAAAAAAGGGGGGGGGTGAAGGGGAGTTAAGTGTTGATAAGTAATTAAATATATAAATGGAAATACTATGTAATAAAATGGGTAAAATACTGATTATTATTAATTTTCTTTTCTTTTCCTTTCCTTTTCTTTCAGAAAAAAAAAAAAAAAATCGATTTTGACGAAATTCTTGCAAAAGCAGAAATTAGTTTAGCACGAAAGACTATTAGATTTTTTTTTTTACAAATTATAACATCGCAAATTATTCAAATTATTCAATTATATTTTCGAGTAATTTTCGATTTCGAAAAATGTCCAACTATCGTAAAACTGCTATCATAAAACTCCTTATAATAAGACTAATTTCCTCCGTCCTAAAAAAAAAAAAAATAAATAATAAAATGTCAATGTTGCTATTAGTAACAGAAAAACTTGTCGTCCGCAAATAAATAAAAACATCTGATAGAATTCTTTTTTATTGAATTAATTAAAAAAGTGTTTTTTTACGGAAACGTTGTATTTATATTTGAGGAGCAAACATTGAAACCGTGTTTGCTTAAAAAAAAAAAAAAAAAAATTATAATAATAAAGAATTAATGATTTTTCTTTAAACTTAACATAACATAGTATGTCTATATATCTTCCTAGATATGTCTAAATATCTCCCTAGTAACTAGTAATACATCTAAACAAACGATAATCAGGGTTTAAATTTTTGTTATTTTTTAATTTGTTATTTTTTTTTGTGTTTTCTGAAAAACTGAAAGGAGAAACACGTGGTTTGAATGTTTGCTCCCCATTTAAATATTTGCCAGCTGCCAATCGTCTAACTTCTAACTTGTAACGTCTTGGATTAGAATATGAAAAATCAATTAAAAAAAAAAAAAAAATGCGAACTTTCAACAGATTTTGATAAAAATTAAAAATTGATGATAAAAAGTGATTACGCATTTACAGTCCAACAATTTCTAAATTCGGTTGAAAATTAGAAAAAAAAATTTTATAGAAAAAAAAAAAAAATATTTAATTAAACTCAAGGCCAGCCATGCATTGACCTTTTATAATTTGCTAGTTGTTGTTCTTTCAACTGAAAATTACTAATTTTTAGAAAAATAAAATTTAAAGGTTTTCATAAAGCTAGCTTTACATTGTTAGTAGCTATAATAAGCCTTAATTATTAAAAGTTTAATTTTCTTACAAAAACTCAAATTAAAGCTATCAAGTTTTAAAACATCAGATAAACGGGTTGCTTTTCAATCTAGTTACATAAAGTTACTTTGCTAACAATAGCACACATTGTTGATTAAATTATGCATATAAAGAAAATTTTAATGCCCAAAATGTGTTAGAGATAGAATGCAGGAATTGTTTATTATTTGAAAATATGATTAGTACAGAAATATAAAGATAGTATAATAGTAAGAGTTTAACTTTCTTTTTGTTTGTTTGAACTCGTCTATCTATCGACATTCCTACTTTTCTAAAACAATTAAATTATTTACTTCAAAACAAACTACACTCACAATTTGAGTTTTATACTAAATAAAAAGTGTGAAAATAATGGTTAAATTAATCACAACACTGCACTGGTGAAGATGCTGCATTACTTACTGTCGCTATGATGAAAGAAAAAAATCATTAGAGAAAAACAATTTTATACTTTCCTCAAATTTAATTAAAAAATAAAAATGTTAATTTAATTTATGTACTTTAACAAAAATAATTATCTAATTAATAAAAAAAAAGCTTGGAACGTGATATACAAATGTTACAGATGAAGAAATTAAATTTGAAAAAAAAAAAAAAAAAAAAAAAAAAAACTGCAATGATGAAAT
Organism: Salticus scenicus; assembly: GCA_963930645.1. Classification (NCBI taxonomy): domain Eukaryota; kingdom Metazoa; phylum Arthropoda; class Arachnida; order Araneae; family Salticidae; genus Salticus; species Salticus scenicus. The sequence goes on from OZ005661.1 coordinate 178,998,751, forward strand.
ATTAAAATAACATGAGTGTGTAAAATATGAAAATATTGAAAGTATTTCTAATGATGCATAACCTTCGTCTAATGAAATATCGCAAAATTCAGAGGAAAATGAGTATGCTACCTAACTGTCTCTTAAAGATGTTAAACATCAACACAACTATATAATATAAGAAGATTATAAATTACTGGCATAATGTGAAATCTGGAAATTCACGTCGCAGTTTAAAAAGTGCCCAAACTAAGTTTAAATGTGTTAAAAATAAATAAATAAATAAAAAGATTTTATATAGGACTCCTTTGGCGAAATTTGAAATTTGGCACCGAAGTAACTCGGACGTTTCTCGAAAAGTGCAAAATTTAATTAACGACTCACATTCAAGCTTAATGGACCATATTCCCACTTTGGGTTCGAGGCTACAAGAATATCAGCTGGTTAGGGAAACAATCCTCAACTCTACCATAACAAAGCATTGTGGCTTGCAAATATTTATCTTGCAATATTATTTCTAAGAGTTACAGATTATATGAAATTGAAGTAAGAGTGATATAGTGATACCTTTGTTTTGTTTTTAATCCAGTTTTAGTAATATACTTTAAATTAATCAACGTATGTAATATTAAAAGTTGCCGTGTGAACTGTGGCGATGTTAACATATTTAAATGGATGTTCCATTTAGTAAATTCCTTTATTAAAGTGATTGAAATTCTAATTATTTAAGCTTTGATGTCTATATATATGTGTGTGCGTATAAAATGTTCTTATTAATCTTTTATTCATTATATATATGTATGTGTGTGTGTGTATACATAAAATGTTCTGCAATTTTACGAAATGGAATAGTCTTAACTTTATCATTCGATTCAGTTGTTTACATTTCTCTTTTGTTCTTGTTTGAACATTAGTATTAAGTTTCACTGCAGAAATATTTAGGAAAATGTTATGCGTAACAATAAAATGGCATCTTGAATCTAATTTGTTTACAAAATATCGGCCACGTGTTCAGCGATTTTACTTACGGTGACATCACATGAATACTGTCCATTATCGAGTTTCTTTTTTCTTTTTTTTTTTTATCTTATTTTGCACGAGCTGTTTTTATTTCCTAATTCAAAATTATTAAAAAAAAAAAAAAAAAAAAAACTTTTTCGATACTGTTTGTCTTGATTATTTCGATTATTATTAATTTCCTTTCCTTTTCTTTTTCTTTCAAAAAAAATAATAAAAAATGATTTTGATGAAATTCTGGCAAAAGCAGAATTTAGTTTAGGACGGAGAACTATTTTTTTTTTTCTTTTTTTTTTTTTTTTTTTCAAATTGTAACATTGCTTTCAAATTATTTTCAATTATATTTTCAATAAATTTTAGATTTCGATAAATGTGCAACTGCCGTAAATCTGGTATCATAAAAATCCGCAGACTGAGACTAATAGTCCTCAGTCCTAAAAAAAAAAAAAAATATTTAAAGTCTATAATTCTTCAGTCAAAAAGACAAACAACAAAATAAAATAAAATAAATATTTTTTTTTTAAACAGTGTTTTTCTAAAACTTCAAGTTCACTATGTACCATGAATCTGAAGCACTTCTTAAGGGGACATAACACATTTCACATAGCACCACTGCAGATTTCATATGAAAGCTTATATTATCATTTAATATTTATAAATTAAACTATATTAGCTTTATTCTATAAAATATATATTCAGGAAACAATTCCTATGGTTTTTGATGCATATATATATACACATTATACACTCTCAGAAATAATACACTCAATTTTGACGATTCAGACATTCTCGGGGTTAATTTCGTTGTTTTTGACAACCATTTCGTCAAGCGATCACGTGATTTTTGAGGTAACGTGAACTCTCAAATATTTGACCAAACTATTTACTCACAATAGCATGTGCTACCTCACATTACCGTCATATGAGTTTTTTTTCCTGTATTGTTTCGACTTTTCTTTACAAGGACTTTTATTTGCAGGTCTAGTGGTTCGGTCGGTAGGACGCTACCTTCTGGATTCCCAAGTCTCGGTTTCGAAACCCGGTGCGGGCATGGATGTTTGTGATGTCCTATGTCTACAAAATATTGCGTTCGCTTGTTTCTGTGAATTTCTGTAAAAATATGTATCAACTGAGACATAAGTCACTGTAACTATAGGTCTCAAAGCTGTCAAATAAATGTCCAAATGACTTTTTATTGAAATTTTATTTTTCCGAGTGAGTGAAAATAATGCCTGGACGGGTGTCGAACCCCGGAACTTTGACTTACAAGGTTAAGGCTCTAACAATTGAGCTATCCAGGCCGACAACCGGTCAGCATTACTCACTCAGACAACCTTTAGGCATAAACACAGTCGGAAAAATAAAATTTCAATAAATATGGTTTTCTTCCAATCAGTTAATTGTGTGATTTTAATAAAAATTGTATTTCTTTCTCCCATTGTTTAATGGTGTTTTCTATTACCTGCGGCTTATTTCTGTTGAGCTATCTACATGATAGACTAGGTGTTTCTGCCTAAAAGTTGTCTGAGTGAGTAATGCTGACCAGTTGTCGGCCTGGATAGGTCAATTGGTAGAGCCTTGACCTTGTAAGCCAAATCTCCGGGGTTCGACTCCCGGTACAGGCATTATTTTCAATCAGTCGGAAAAGTAAAATTTCAATAAATATGGTTTTCTTCCAATCAGTTGATTGTGTGATTTTAATACAAATGACTTTTATTTGTTTGCTCTGTTTTATTTATATTTTCATTAAATATAATTAGGATTTAATGTCTAAAGCAACGAACTTGCAGGTAATTTTACAATTGTATAATTTGTATTTTATTCTGTATCACGAAACTAGGATGAAAAAATGTATATTTCCTTTTGACGAAATTCGTATGTTCAAACAAGTGACGAAATCAATTTTCTCAATTTGACGGAATATTCGTTCAGAGTCCTGGAAATGGTTTTGCGAAAATTAAAGAAAATTTCGGGAAATTTGAGTATCCATTTCTGAGAGTGTGGTAGAGAATTTTGCCTGATGAAGAAAGGCTATGTCCTTTCGATACCGGTTGTGTTGATTTAAAATTTATGGTGTATGAAGAAGTTTTCTTTCTAATTAAAAACTAATCAGAAGATTCAATTAGGAAAAAGGGATTATGTTGATTTATACGCTTTACACCATTCAGTGATTGTCAACCTTTATTTAATAAAGAAAAAAAAAAACAATTAAAAATTTTATACCAAAGATAAATGCTAAATTTCTGACTTGAATCTTTTTTTACCAATGGATTTTCTCAAAGACTAAATGACATGGATTTAAATCCTTTATACCAATAGATACAGAATTTTTTTCTGAGTCGGACTATGTACTTAACTCAAAATCGACATTTTTGGACTTAAATCCTTTATACTTATCAGTACAGATATATGCACATTACAGATTTGAAATCTTTAAATTGCATTTTCTCAGTTTACTTTTTTACGTGGATCCCTGATTTTCAAAATGCTTATAAACTTCTATAGGTATTTAACAAAACACTTAATACATTTTTTGGATGTTTAATAGAACCTACTTCAAGGAGTTAAGGATTGATTTTGAAAGTTATTAATTTTTGTTGGGGGAGAAAAATAAAAAGTGCATATCTATTTACAAATGCAAAAAAAAAAAAAAAAAAAAAAAAAAAAAAAGTTATATGTGTTATATTTCTATTTTTAATATTTTTTTCTTTTAAATATATTACAAAGTCCATCCCCATATCTTTTAAGTAGGTTCTTTTAAACATATCCAAACAAAATGTTAATCCTTTTTATGAATACCTGTAGAAAGTTTAGAATTTTGAAGATCATGAATTCCTGAAAATATGCAAACTGATATAACGCAATACAATATATTAAAATCACACAGTCAACTGATTGGGAAGAAAAACATATTTTATTGAAATTTATTTTTCCGACTGAGTGAAAAATAATGCCTGGACCGGGAGTCGAACGTGATTTTAATATATTGTATTTCTTTCTCCCATTGTTTAATGGTATTTTGCATTACTTGCGGCTTATTTCTGCCGAGGTACCTGCATGATAGACCAGATGTTTCTGGATAAAGGTTGTCTGATTGAGTAATGCCTACAGGCTCAATTGGTAGAGTCTTGACCTTGTAAGTCAAAGATCCGGGGTTCGACTCCCGGTCCAGGCATTATTTTCACTCAGTCGGAAAAATAAATTTCAATAAAATATGATATAACGTAATTTTAACATTTCAAATCTGTAAAACCATACAAACTGTTCTCTGAATATATATTTTATTAAAAAAAAAAATAATAATAATAATAAAATAGAGAATTTGCACGTTTTCTGATTTTTTCTTATATGATAGAATATGAAAAGGTAAGGAAATAAATACAAAAATTTTCTTTATTTGAAATCTAATGACTGATTTATAACAATTTTAACATTGCACTATTTACTCTATCGAGAAAACGCAGTATAAAATATCGTGACGTCACTCTTTATGACAACAAACAGGTGTAATCGTTGCTTACATTCGATTTTATGCTTTCCTTTGCTTCTTGAATCAGTGAAATAGGTTTTGTATTTTATAATAATGACGGATATTAAAAAATCGTAGTTTAAATATTGTATTGAACCACTCTGCACCAATACAATGGCTAAATGCTTCTCAAAAGCTATTCTTTAGAGTTCCACAGGATACAATTAAACGAAAACATTGCACAACCGCCATGAAAAGAAAACAGTTGAAAATAATGATAATGGAAAATGATGAAAATGGTATTAAATGATTATAAGATGAAACGGAAATGCTCAGAAATTACATAAATGATTGATAATTACGAAAGTTAAAACGAATTGCTGTTTGCTATCTAGGCTAACAAAATGTGAACATTGAAGCATCATAAAGTGAGACGTCAGACAGCGTTTTGAAGTCACGTGATTTTTGGTTATTTTTAAAGTTATTTTTGAAATTAATGAGAACTTTTTTTGCATTTTTAATAAACTTTTTGAAATTTATGAGCCTAAAACTACCAGAAAAATAGGATTTTGTTCAAATTCCCCATGTGTGAAAATTGTCCATTGCACATGAAAAAAAAAATCTTTATATTTTTGTGTCTGTAAATATTAAATATAACTAAATAATCTTACAATAAAAATGCTGTGACAAAAACCATTATAAGTTTCCAGCATTTAACTACTTGCTTTTAGAATAATCATAAAAGCGTCTTTTCAGTGATTGATGCCATGTCAAAAGTGATTGATGATGTTATTTCAGTTCTTTTTCATATAACGCTTTTTACTGATTTTCAGAGTGAATATTGAACCTGATTGTATATTATTAAAAAAAAAAAAAAAAAAAAAAAAAAAAAGTTATAAATATTTTTATCTGAATTTTGAACTGATGCCTTTGTAATTTCTTTAAAAAATGTAGCCTTTTTGTAAAAACGTTTCAAATGTCATGCAAAAAATCAGGTCCTAGTAAAAACATTTTTCAAAAAAGAAAAAAAAAAGCATTTAGTACTAAAATCTTTAAAAGACTTTTATAAATACATATATGTATTGATAAATAAAATTAGAACGATTTCATGCATTTTCACATTTTTTAACAGATAACTTAATTACAGTAATATAAATAATTAATCTACATTTAAAATCTAGTCAAAAAACCGGGTTCAGTTAGTGTGTCCGTTCCTCTTAACACTTTCGCGACCGCATGTTATTGTCATTTTGACAGTAAGCTCCGCCTGTGGGCGTTATTCTTGTTTATTCCTTTTTTTTTTTTTTTCAAATCAATGCTTTCTGTATTCATATTTTAATATAAGTGAATATACAGTCGGTAACAAAAGTCTCCGAACACTAGCAAAAATTCCTATATAAATACTCTGGTGTGTCACTCACACGACTTTCTGCTACCCTGAAATTTAACACTATAAATACAGGTTACAGATTAAAAGGTAAGATAACGAGTACTGTTATGTAAACCTGTGTTAAACAATTCCTATTAGGCTTCTGAAGAGTTTTATATGATAATTAGTTCTGTGCGAGGGGGGCAAAAAAAAAAAAAAAAAAAAAAAGATTTTTTTTCTAAGTCTTTTTTTTTTTTTTTTCGTCAAAAGTTAAAAAAATCGATAACTTTGTTTTAAATTAGACCGATGGTTCGCAGATCGATGGTTCAACCATTCGTTTTAAAGGTATTGGCGAGCTCTTTTGAAAGATACCCATCATGAAAATTTACTCCCCTCGAGGGGGGGGGCGAAGCTCCTACATACACAATTCTTTTTTCCCAGTTAACTATCTCTATTACAAAAAAATATATATTCGTTTCATTTGGTTTAGTAGTCGCTGTCACAAAGGCAGCAATGGAAATTATAGCCACAGTCCGAGCCAAGGGTAGTAGAGCACCTCTGGCCTTACTCAACAGAGCCTTCTTGCGAATAAGATCGATCCACAAGATGGCCAGACTCAAAACCTACACGAACATGGAACCACCATCTACAGAAGAAGCACCAACCACCAGCATTCAATCGCAAGCAGAAAACAGCACATCAACTAATCCCCAAGATCCAGATTCCGAACCTCAACACACGCTAAACTTACAGGACATCCTAAAGAACCACCAACAACAAGTCCATGAGAAACTCGACCACATCTCAGCCCAGCAAGACAAGATACTTAGAAAAATCACAAAACACATTCACCCACAAGCCAACGACTCTCCCTCAACATCTTCCACACAGCAACAACCAGTTAATGAAAACGTCCTCCCAGCACAGCCTGCACTCAACGAACAGCCCATCGCAGCCTCAGACCCCGCCTTCCCATCTCTGGAAGAAGCTCACCATTCAGTACACCATCACACCACTCCAACCAGCCGCCCTCCCCAATTAACGTCGTTCAGCAACAATTCCAAAGCCCTCAACGTTTACAACAAAACACAAAGCACCATATACATCACATCCAAGGACTCTACACTAAGCGGATTTGAAATCTTAAAGCTCATGCGAAACACAAGAGTTGCAACGGCAGCTAAAATAATAAAATACAACACCTACAGACGCTCCTTGGATATCATCTGCAATACCAAGGAAGAAGCGCAAACCCTGATCCAGGATTATTCAAGCAACCAAGCCCTCACAGAAAATCTCACCTTCAAGACGAAGCCAAGCCCACAACTAAGGTTCATCGTCCTGGGAGTCCCAGAGGAGCTGTCCGAAGATGCAATCAAATCAGAGCTACAAGATCTGGGCTACATTACACAATCCACTAATTCCGCACTAAAGCTCATCAGACAGTCTCCTTCAAAAGTGCAGGGACTTAACAACTGCATCTTCCAAGCACCACTCCCCATCGCTGAAGCCATAATAAAACTCAAATTTCTACCACTAGGCCTAATGCGGTGCATGATAAAGCCACATACACAGGTTTCCCGCTGTTCAACTTGCCAAAGTTTTGAGCACACCCCATCACACTGTAATCAGGAACTTTACTGCTCACACTGTGCTCAAAAGCATCGTAACAACAACTGCCAGGAACAGCCCAGCTGTATAAACTGTGCCAGAGTAAATCTAAAGAACGCAAACAAGGGCATTCGCCCCCTGAACTCGAACCATCCTGCATACTCTCCTTCCTGCCCGGTTCACGAGGAGGAATATAGGAGGTGCAGAGAAGCACTGGATAAAAAGTTCAATGTTACAGACTCCAAAAACACCCAACCACCACCCCGCATGCAACAGTCAGCAAATGCAAGCGCAACTAGACAATCTAACTTCTACTCAAACTCCAGACCGCAACGTAGCAGGCAGTCAACAAGTCTCCAAGCTCCTCCAAGTCCCTTCCCCTGGCTCTTCAACCCCTTCTCACTCTTCATGCCACACCAGAATGCCTCCCAACAAGGACAATCCTCTAACTTCTTCAGAGAAGGAAGCTCCAACCTAGCACCAAACTGTTACTATGAAGGCAACCAGCGGTACCTTATGCCATCGGGTCCTTTCGGTCAGACTCAAGAAGCTCAATGAGTACAAGGGTAAATCATTTCATTTCCCTCTTTGCCCCCCCCCCCCCTTTTTTTTTTTTTTTTTTTTTTTCGCTCTTTTCTCTCTCTTAAATGGCAAAATCAAGAAAGAAAAAACCCAAAGTTCTCTCCTCTCCTTCCCAAGAGTCTACATCCTCTCCTAATTCGTCATCCACAGACAATTTCAACAGTTTAAAATTCATGCAGATCAACCTCAACGGGTGCAAGGCGGCTAACTTGACGGCCCGGGATTTCATGGAGAAAAACTCCATAGATATCGGGTTGTTGCAGGATGCCTACTGCACCGTTGGGAGTGGTCTGTATGGCTTCCCCTCTTCCTGGGTTAGTTTCAGCTCAAAAAAGAATACAGCACACATCATAATCACAAATAGCAACCTAAACTTCACACACCTTTTAACTGGGGAACATTGTGTTTTCATTACACTAACCACGAGGGAGGGTGAACTGACCCTTGGAAGTGCCTACGCCGCCCCGTCTGCGGACTTTGAGGCTTGTCTTTTGGAGTGGCAGCACTTAATCTCTCAACGTAAACTTTTTGTCTGCGGCTGCGACCTCAATGCTAACTCCTCCCTATGGTGCTCACCCACTGAGGACATCAGAGGTCGCAGCCTCATTGAATTCATCGCGTCCAACAACATCTGCATGGCTAACATAGAGACAGCACCAACCTTCCAAAAGCGCGATGCCCAGGGCTGGCCGGACTTCACATTGTGTAACCCCAAGACCTATGCCAGGGTGAATGACTGGACAGTCCTGGACATCTTTAATAACTCCGATCACAACTATATCACCTTCTCCCTTAACTCTAAACCCTCCATAACCCAATCAAAACGTTTCGCAACCAAACGCGGAATCTTTAATAAATTCAATAAATTAATGTTAAACCTCGCTCACCCCCTATTGGAAAACTTAAGCTCAATAAAGGACACTAACCAACTAGAAAACTTCACATTAAATTTCATAGCCGCTATTCAATCTGCTGCCACTTCGGCTTTCAGGCTGAAAAAGTCGGGACGTCGCTTCACCTATACCTTCTGGACTCCCCAGCTCCGCACCATGCGTAACAAATTGACAGCAATGAAAAGACAGTTAAAATACCTAGACCCCACACTTATACCACAACATAAACTAAAAATCAAACAGCATTCGGCCAACTTCAAAAAACAAATCAATTCCACTAAACACAACGCATGGAAAAAATTTTGCTCCACTCAAACACAAATATTCGGCACCGCTCAAAAATTCTATAGTAGTAAGTTTTTCACCCCCACAGAGTTGAAACTAGAAAGACCTCCAGCTCTTTCCTCCAAGCGCAACAACCTGGAATTCCTAACTAGCACTCTATTCCCCAAAACACAATACCCACTATTTCAAGAACCTTCCTTCTCGGCTCTCTCGGATGTTCCCTTCACGGAGTCCGAGATTAAATCCACTCTTTACAGCTTCAACATTAATAAAGCACCAGGTCCAGATAACATTGATTTTAAAATCTTACGAAACATTCATAGCACTATCCCACAAATATTCCTACTATGGACCAATCAATGCCTCAGACTAAATTATTTCCCAGAAATTCTCCGGAGAGGTGAGGTGGTGTATTTCTTGAAGCAAGGGAAACTCCCCTCTGAGCCCACATCTTATAGACCGATCTGCCTCCTTCCTACCCTAGGAAAACTGCTCGAGAAATTAATCGTAACCCGGCTTAACTATCACCTAGAAACAAATCAACTTCTCCATCCAAACCAATTTGGGTTCAGAGAGGGCAGATCATGCGAACATGCCTTACAAGCCATTAAAGATTCCTGCGCCGTAAGCTGTAATGCCTCTAGATACACCACCATCATCTCTTTGGACATTAAGGGTGCTTTTGATAATGTAGAGTGGCCCCATATTCACAAAGCACTACAGGAACTCAACTGCCCGGGGAACCTGGCTGGAGTCATTCGCTCCTACCTTTCAAAAAGGAAAATCATCATTAACTGGGGCGAGGGAAACACAGAATTTCCCCAAACTAAAGGCTGCCCCCAGGGCTCGTGCCTCGGCCCGATTCTCTGGAATCTCATAGCTGACGGCGTGCTAAAGCGCATGAACTCTGAGGGCTTTACGACATTCGCTTATGCGGACGACTTCACCCTGATTCTCACGGGCCGTATCAGGAAGGATCTGGAGGACCAGGCCCAGGAAGCACTCTCCTTATTTAGCAGGCTCCTTAAAGAGTTTGACCTCAAACTCTCACCATCTAAAACCAAGGCCCTAACTTTGGCTTTCCCCAGATCCCTAAAAAAGAGAAATCCCAAGATGCGGATTGATGGTATCAGTGTCCAGCATGTTGATCACATGAAGCTTCTGGGAATAACCTTCGACCGACACCTCAACTGGCTGCCCCATGTAAAGGACCTTAAACTCAAAACACTAAGTCATTACCACAACTCAACTAAGATGGTAGGAAAGAGGTGGGGTATCTCCACCTCTCTCCTTAAAATATGGTATCAAACAATAATTGAAAAAATAATAACTTATGGGGCAGGCATCTGGGGAGGTCACTTAAGATCTGACGCCAGAGCTTCGCTTGACTCCGCTCAACGCCCTTTCCTCCTGCAAATTGCAAGAGGGTATAAAACCATCTCCACTGATGCCCTCACCGTTATCACTGGGATTCCCCATGCCCACTTGCAGGTCGCCCAAACCTATACTAAAACTAAAATCCTACAACTAAACGACCAAGAGCTCACTAACATAGTCTTTCCCCAAACTCCCATCCAGCCCCTGACCTGCAGTTGGGCAATTCACCCAGGTTTGGATGTAGCTCCTCTAATAACAAACTGTTCAAAAAATAGCTTCTCACCTTCTGTCCCGGTGGCGATCTACACGGATGGCTCTAAGACCGAGGCTGGAGTTGCCTCAGCTTTCTGTGTTCTTGAAGGCGACAGCGAAGCCTATCGGTGGGCGGGTAGGCTCGAGGACTACAACTCAGTATTCCAAGCAGAACTCTACGCAATTAAAAAAGCCCTTGACTGGGCGGTCGTAAATCATAATCAACAACAACAACTAAGTGTTTATAGTGATAGTCTTTCGAGCCTGCTCGCCATTGCTCGCCATCGGAACAGACACCCACAAGTCCTGGAAATAAAAGAAATTCTAATGAACCCTAAACTTAACTGTACCCTGGCACACGTTTCTGCCCACAGGGGAGTAGTCGGTAATGAACTTGCTGATTCCCTGGCCAAAGAAGCCACAGAATTCTCAGTAAAAGAACCATCTCCTCCTGCCCCTCCCTCCTACGTAAAATCAAAACTGAAACAAATCTTCATTTTAAAATGGCAAGACCTGTGGCGAAATTCCGAGAAGGGTAGATATACCTTCTCCCTAATCCCACAAGTTTCAACAAATTCATGGACTCTAACTCCTCCCATAACGGCTTTCTTAACAGGCCATGGCCCCTTTCAATCTTACCTCTTCAAGTTTCATCGCCGACGCTCTCCCCTGTGTCCCTGCGGTGAGGAGGGAACTCCCGAACATTATTATTTCTCTTGTCCCCTAACTCAACAGTTCCATTTCAGAAATCCCTCTCCAAGACCAAATAATTGGCTTGAAAATATCTTAACCAGAAAACTGTTAATTAAAAAACTAAACAATATTTACTCTCTCTTAATGGACATAACCAATTTGACTGATTAATAACTATTCCACTGGCAGCTAATCTTCTTCCCAAATGAAGCTACTTATCCTCCCACCCTTTTTCAAAATACCCTTCACCAAAACAAAAATTTGTTTGCAAGGAAGCCTCTTACTAAAACCTCTCTTAAAAACTAAATAAACTCTATAGTTTAAATTATCAACAATCCTAACTCTCTCATTCTCTCCTCTGTTACCCAAATTACCTTGCAAAATCAGTTTTCTGCACAGTTGTTCTGCAATACTGTCACCCATGTTGTCATCCAATTGTATCATCTGGACTATTCTAGTCAAACTTGAACTCTCTAGTACACATCAAGAGTTGTGAAAACTCATCTAGTGCCGTCTGTCGCGAGAGGCCTAAAGGGCCTGGCACAATCCATCTAAAATTATCATCGCCCAATGTCGCGAGGTGGCTTTCAGCCAAGCGATGACCATGTACTCTTTCTATGTTGTTTTCCATCGCCCCTTGTCGCGGTAAGGCTTCATGCCTGGCGATGCCTATGTAAAACCCTCTTGCTTTTTAAATAAACGTCAGGCAGGTCTGTAGGGGTTCTTCTCGGGACAGCCCACGTGAACCTCGGTTCTGGAAGCGCTCAACACCGCTCTTCGAGCGGTGAGCGTGGGCTGCTCCCCTGTTCAGTCTATAGACGTTAAACTCTACTTACCTGCAATTTTCCCCATAGACGTAATGTATTAGAATTCTCTTGATTGTCCTTGTACACGAACCATTTGCTTGATCTTAACGAAAAGCTTACTGTAGCATCCCTATATGATACACATTTAGAATACCAAGTTTGAACTTTCTATCATAATTTGTTTTTGAGATATGCTGATAACAGACAGACACACAGACACACAGACACACATACACACAGACATATACACACAGACCATTTGCTAAAAACATGATTTTGGTATTCAGGGGACCTCAAAACGTGTAAATATATAAAAATCTCGCGTTCGAAAATTTGACCCAAAAACAATACTTTCTCTACCTTATAGGTAAGAGAAAGTAAAAAAGTACACTTAATACAGTTTTGTTAAATAAATCCTTGTTAAATAAATACAGTGTTTAGACTGACTATGACCAGGAATCGACAATTATTTATTTAACAAAACCGTATGAAGTGTACTTTTTTTACATAGGAATTTTTGCTAGTGTTCGGACGCTTTTGTTACCGACTGTACATTACAATTATACTCTTTCTAATCAAAGTATTTGTATCCATAGTGCATTGATTGCACAAATGTGAACATTGGGTATATTTTTAGGAAAAAAAATTAACCTATGTAATCGAAAGAAACGCCCACTTCAGTTACAGATTTTCAAATGACGGGAATTCACATCAGCAGTCACGAAATTGTTAATATTTCTAACCACTATTTATAAGTATATATATATTAAAGAATTTTACGAACAATAGTAAATCTAATAATAGTTTTTAAGATAAGTATTCTGGTGTTGTGCTACCACTACTTTTGCTTATCCTAAATTATTATAGAAAACATTATTCAAATTTATGGTGTAAGATCTGGCGTGCTGTGTTTTAATATTTCTAATTTACTTAAAAGAGAAAAAGCAGTTTTAAAAAGTTATATTTGACATAACTTTCTGAAAGTAATGGTACCACTCCACTTGATTCTAAGTTTGAATACTGTAGCTGCATTCATAAAGAATTTAATTATCTCACAACATTTGAACAGGACAAAATTGTAATATTGTTTTCACCGTACATTTTTTAATGTACTAAAATAATACTTATTTCAACTTGAGATTAAGAATGTAAGTGTGCACATTATTATAATCTTTATGATTATTATATAAGACTTTTAAACTTTAAAAACGAGTTAAAATCCATAATTGCACAATTTAGAAGTATAAATGTATTGCAGAAAAAGTAACAGCTCAGTGACCGGATATATTCGTCAGCGGCGGTCAGAAGGTTAAGCCTGTTGTTGTTATTATTATTATTATTTTGAAATTACACAGGGAATAGCCGTCTATAATAATTCTGAGAATAATTCAAGGAATAAGTCTGAGTAGACATGTATATTACGTATAAACTATATACACACCAAACAATGTGCATAAATCTATCACGAAAAAAAAAAAAAAGAATGCATGCTACAATTTGAAAAGAATTTCAAGCCGCTTCCAAACACGAACTAATGCACCTGAATTCCTTTATAGTACCGTAAACGAACTTCATATACTTTTGATACCGCATGCTATATGAAGCATGGTTTGGTGGATATCAGAAAATCATGGCAAATAATGCCTGTAATCACAACAAAATAAAAAAGAAGAAGAAAGGATAAATACATAAAGAAACTTGAAAGGAGTTTCAGGCCACTTCCAAATGTAAAACTAGTACAGTCGGTAACAAAAGTCTCCGAACACTAGCAAAAATTCCTATGTAAAAAAATTACACTTAATAAAGTTTTGTTAAATAAATCCTTGTCGAATCCAGTTATTAGACTGACTAAGAATAGGAAACGACAAGGATTTATTTAATAAAACTGTATTAAGTGTACTTTTTTTACATAGGAATTTTTGCTAGTGTTCGGAGACTTCTGTTACCAACTGTACATCTAAATTATTTTATATAGCCCTGTTAACTAACGACGAATAGTTTTCCTTCCATGTTGTGTATGAAAGATAGTTTTGTGAATAAAAAATAAATATTTCTATTTAATTTTGTTTCATGTAGTCTGCAGATATTACACTCTATTGTCCAGGAATTTCCCCAATAGTCGTATTGTATTTAAATAATTGTTTATATACGGTGACACGAGCCATTTGGAAAACGCTTCTGTTAGAATCCTCATATGATATAATTTTAGATTACCAGGTTCGGACTTATGATAAGAATTTTTCTTTACTCATGCTGATAACAGTGTAACACATGATATCTCTATGTGAGATAATATTTTATATAAGTGTAACACATAAACAAACACACGGGCAAACTGCTAGAAGCTTGAAAATTTTTAATTCAACGAGCATGAAAATGGGTAGATATAACGATATCTGAATTTCGAAAATTAGGAGCAGAAACAATACATTTTATAATATATATGGGCTTTAGAAAGAAGAAGAAAAAAAAACCCTCTTAAATTATTATAATTGAAAATATGTCTTTTGTAAAGCGTACGATAATTATTTTATATGTTGTAAACAGTATATGAAGAAATTATACAAACTCCATAAATCTTTATAAACCAACCATTCAAATGTATGTTTTCACTAACTTTTAGTGAAATTTTATTCTCTTTTTCTGGGTAAAGACAGTTGAGAAACCTCTCCCTACCCCAAAACGAACATAAATAAATAAAAGACAGCTGAAAATAAAACAAAGATAATCCTCTAGCAGATGTTGTCAAAAGAATTCGTCTCCAGTTTTCTATTTCCGGGTAGTGTGATTTAATTTCCTTTTTCTTTGATTTAATAGAGAAAATGTGCCAAGAAATTTCCCCCGGACATTCTGTTTTTTCTGTTAAATGTTAGCTTTTTTGCTTAAGCTTATATGTATAAATAAAGTGTTTTTAATAATTGTGAATTTTTACGTTTTCACTTTTCTACTTCTCATTTTTTTTTTTTTTTTTTTTTTTTTTTTGCTAATCAAATAGAAAATAGTTTTTTCTTAAAAAAAAAAAAAAAAAAAGTGTACATTTGTAAATTGTTAATATTATTTTCATATTTACTTTTGAAATTTAAAGTAAAAAATAATTTGCAGCTAATTTTTTATAAACCTATAATAATGTTGTAAAGAGGTTTTTTTTTTTTTTTTTTTTTTTTTTTTTTTTTAACCCACGCTATTTGTATACGCTTAGAATTAAAAAAAAAAAAAAATACGCTTAATATTATCCATTGTTTTTCAAATATTTGCTCAATACCGACCAATATTGTCAGAAACTTGCACGTGTCGGTAAAAATCGCTTTGTTTTAGTAAATGTGTTCAATATTGATAAATGTTGGACCTGTAATCTTGAACGTTTAAAAAATTTCGACTTTTGATTATTAATGTTATTTTATTTTCAAGTATCATGTTCGTATGATAATGATTTATAATACCGATTTTAAACCTTCTGTAATGTTTGGTCATTATAATTATGCTGGTAAAAAATTATCCACATATGCACATATAGAATAACCATTAGAAACCCGATTTTCTGTACCACAAGTTACCTAATTTTTTTTATTTATATCTCAAAATCAATTCCTCACAAACAATTCATTGTTATATCACGTAGTATAGGTGAGAGGAAATGATATCAAAAATATTTTTTATTAACGATATTTTTTGTATACATTGCAATAACTATTTAATATATGCTAAGCAATTTATGATAAATTTTATAAATCAGTTAAAAACTTGTAGCCTAGCATTTAACTGTACGTTTTTTTTTTTTTTTTTTTTTTGTAGCATTTAATGAATTTTTTATTCTTTTTTTAACACGCTTTTATTAGCTTCACCTGCATGTATGTTTGTATGTATAATGTATGTTTGTAACCGCTCTGGGAGCAAACAAAAAATCTATATTGTAAAAAAAGACATCCCCTACGTGAACGCTGTGGCTGTGAGGTAAAGCTCTGCGCTACGAACCTAAAGGTCTAGCGTTCGAGCCCAGTCAGGGGAGATTTTAAAAAAAATGGTTTTTGTTTAATTATAAATTTTTTAATGTGATTTAAATGTATGTAAATATTATGGTGCGTCACTCACACGATTTTCTCCAACACTGCATTTTAATACTAAGATAGATATTTTGTCCTTTTTAGTTCACACTTCTACAAAAGCGTGTTCTTTAATTTTTTAAAACTATAATATTTTATAGGTAAAGACAGTTTTCTTTCGGGAAAGATAGTTCAGAAATCTCTTCCTATCCTAAAACACATGTAAATAAATAAAAGACAGTTGAAAATAAAACAAATATAATCCGCAGGCAAATGTTGTCAAAAGATTTTGTATCCAGTTTTCTATTTCCAGATAGTGTGATTTAATTTCCTTTTTCTTTCATTTAAATAGGGAAAATGCGCTAAAAAATTTCCTCCGGACATTCCACTGAAGATTTCATATAAGACTTACATGTCCACTTAATATTTATATATTGAACTATATTATTTATTTCTCAATATAAAATATATATTCAATCATAACAATTTTTATGGTTTTTGATACATATTTTACAGATTTGAAATCTTTAATTGTTTTTTCTCATTTTGCATTTGTCATGATTTTATAATCTTTAAAATGCTTAACGGCCCTCTTCACTTACCGTCACCGAAAGCCGCGAACCAATGATATTCTATGAGGAAATTTTCTTTACAAATAACTTATTAACTAATGCTTATTTTTAAATTCTGTTTTCAAATTCAGAAAATTCCCAACTGTTAAATTGACGCACCTTTTTTAAAAATGTATTTTTTTTATTTTTAATATTTTATTTTGAAATTGCGAAATGAAAAAAATTCACATACTGAAAATTCGTATTTTGCAGCTTCAAAATAAAATATTAAAAATAAAAAAAATAATTTTTTAAAAAAGGTGCGTCCATTTAACAGTTGGGAATTTTCCGAATGTGAAAACAGAATCAAAAAATATGTATTAGTTAATGAGTTATTTGTAAAGAAAAATTTCCCATAGAATAGCATTAGCTTCGTCTTCCGGCGGCGGTGAGTAAAGAGGGCCCTTAAGTTTTACAGATATTTAAGAAAAGACTTAATATTTCTTGGATGCATAATAGAATCTACTTAAAAGAATTAGGGATGGATTTTGCAATATCTTTAAAAGGAAAAATATAACGAATAAATGCATTTTTTAGAATTTTTTTCATCTATAAACACGCACTTCTTATTTATTTTTTCCCCAAAAACTAATTGATAAACTTCCAAATCCATCCCAATTCTTTTAATTAAGTTCTATTAAAAAAAAAAAAATCCAAAAAAATATGAAGTTTTTTCTTAAATATCTGTAGAATTTTACACATTTTGAAGATCATAAATTCATGCGAAAATTCAAGCTGAGTAAACTCAGTTTAAAGAATAAAAAATAACCAAACTGTAAAAAAATAACCAAAAACCATAATAATGGACAATTTGCACACATGGGGGATTTGAACAAAATCTTATTTTTCTGGTAGTTTTAGGCTCATAAATTTCAAAAAGTTTATTAAAAATGCAAAAGAAGTTCTCATTAATTTCAAAAATAACTTTAAAATTAACCAAAAATCGTGTGACTTCAAAACGCTGTCTGACGTCACACTTTATGATGCTTCAATGTTTACATTTTGTTAGTCTGGATAGTTAGCAGCAATTCCTTTTAACTTTCGTAATTATCAATTGTTTATGGGATTTCTGAGCATTTCATTTTCATCTTATAATAATTTAATATCATTATTACCATTTTCCATTATCATTATTTTCAATTGTTTTCTTTTCATGGCGGTTGTACAATGTTTACGTTTAATAGGATCCTGTGGAACGCTAAAGAATAACTTGTGAGATTAGCCGTTGTATTAGTGCAAAATGGTACAATACAATATTTATATTACGATTTTTTAATATCCGTCATTATTATAACATACAAAACCTATTTCACTGATTCAAGAAGCAAAGCGAAGCACGAAATCGAATGTAAACAACGATTGCTTCCGTTTGTTATCATAAAGAATGACTCTCTAAAATATAAAGAGTGAGATCTCACTCTCAAAGAGTGGTATATCACTCCTTGAACATGCCAAAATGGAGCCAACCTCTAAAGAGTGAAAAGTCTCTTTGCGAAAGAGTGAGATTTCTCACTCTTTATTAAGAGTGAGATTATTCAGAACAATTTAAAGAATATGACAGTTTATTTTTCCTTAAAAAGTTGTGTACACTAGATGATGTTGCTTCATTTCACCTGGCGAATCGACTCCAATTCAACGGTACAAAGAATGCAGTTTGGATCTGTCGGGAATCGAACCCAGGCCGTTCCCGTAGCAAGCGAGTATCTTATCCACTGAACCACTGAGCACATACACAAGCTGCTTAATTTACATTATTAAGTCATTCTCATACGTGATCAATCATATTTTTAAATTTTTACTTCATTTATCAACAATATAAAATTAAAGAATTCTAAAGGATATTTTAAAATTTAAATTATTTTGAAATTGCTAAAATTAGAATTATTTTAAAAGCTGTATACTTGAAAAAAAATCTTAATGACAAGCAGTCATTTAAAGTAGCTTATGCGGAAAAGAAGTTACTCAAGTGTACATGTTTAAAAAAAAAAAAATAAATAAATAAATAAATAAAAAATAACTGTTCGCATACAAATCTACAGAGTTTCCTGAATAAGTCGCCTGTTCTGAAGTATAAAACTTGCTGTTGATTTTAAATATTAGTAAAATATTATAGCCAAATTTTTGAATATTTCACATGTGTTAGCTGTCAATAAATATAATTAAAATATAAACTGTTACAGATTTTAAGGCGTTGTGCATTAAATATTTGCATTGATATTTTCTTTTATACCTTATATATTTCTAAATAAAACTATTTACTTTCTAAGACTAATTTCGTTATGTTTCTTGTGATTTTCGATTCTCCATTAATAATATTACTTCGATTTTGTCAATCGTATAGAAAAAATAATTTACCAAACTATCTTTTAACATAATTATTTTCTTTTTTTTATTCTTCAAAAATCTTCAATACGTTCTGTTAAACAAATAGATACATGAGATCGTTCGGAAATAGTCCTTCATATTTCTTTCGTAATATGATAACTAGATTGCGCCAGCAATTTCTCACTCTACAAAAGTTTCATCTTGCAATAGATGACGACCTCACTCTTTGTGACAGAGTGACTATACGTCACTCTTTCTTAAAAAGTGAGAAGTGTCACATTTTCCAGAGTGATAATATTGTTTTCTCACCTTAATTGGTGTCAAAATAGGGGTCACTTTTTTAAGGAGAGAGATTCTCACTCCAGAAATTTTAGAGAGGACGTCAAGATATATTATACTACGTTTTCTCGTTAGAGTAAATAGTGCGAAGTTAAAATTGTTATAAATCAGTCATTAGATTTCAAATAAAGAAAATGTATGTATTTATTATCTTACCTTTTCATTTTCTATTATATAAGAATAAAATCAGAAAACGTGCAAATTGTCTATTGTTGCCTGACTATATATTTTACTGAACAAATCTAATATAGTTCAATTTATAAATATTATATTGAAATATAAGTTAAAATATTAAACCTTCTGTAGTACCCTGTGTAAGGTGCCAAGTCCCCTTAATGTTATTATGTTTAACCCTTTCAGGGGCACAGAATTTAAGTTCATTTAAAATCAAGTGCCACCAGTGTGTGAGAACAACATTAAAAGAAAAGTAATTAACGAATGTTTTTGGATAAGGTAAAAGACTAAAATTTTATAAAGAATTTCTGGCATGAATTTTTGAGGTTGGGAACTGAAATTAGGTGGTATGAAATATATACCATCGCCCTGAACGGGTTAATGTGTAAGCTTCTTTCTATAAATAAAGTATTTTAGTTCCCCACCATACTATAGGTATGGGGAACTTAGGTAATCGTGAAAATTTTCGACCTCGGTTTTTTGACTTTTCTACACGTTTTCCGGTGTGAGGAATCCGAAAATGACAAAATTTCTATGGTGTTTGTCTGTAGGGTGTCTGTTAGTGTGTTAGTGTGTTAGTCTGTTAGTGGGTCAGTCCGTTAGTTTGTTAGTCTGTTAACACGATATCTCACGAAAAAATAATCGCAGAGAGGTCAGATCAGTTTTAAAATATTACTTTCGATACTGTCAAGAACCCTATTTACTTGGAACATTCGAATTAAAAAACTTCGCAAGTTATTAGAAATTTACGATTTTCTTAACATGGGAGAATAGGACAAAAATTCACTTAAACGTGCATTAAATGGAAACGTTTTACTGTAAAAATGTCAGACCAGTTTTAAAATATCAGTTTTGATGCCGGAATGAACATCAGTAACTATAAATATGCTACTTTGAAAATTTCGCAAGTTACTGGAAATTTACGAATTTCTTAACGTGTCAGTATAGGGCAAAATTTCACATAAACGTCAATTTTGAGACTTATTTTCATCGTAAAGATGTCAGACTACTTTTGAAATATTACTTAGGACACTGGCATGAATATTAATGACTATGAATTTTCAAATATAAAAATTTCGTAAGTTATTGGAAATTTACGAATTTCTTAACATGGCAGCATAGGGCAAAATTTCACATAAACGTCAATTTTGAGGGATATTTTCATCGTAAAGATGTCAAACCACTTTCGAAATATTATTTAAGATACTGGCATGAATATCATAGACTATGGTTTTTCCATTTTAAAAAATTCGTAAGTTATTTGGAATTTACGATTTACTTAACATGTCAGAATAAAGCAAAATTGAGCATAAATTTCCATTTTGAGGATCATAAATACATTAGACAACTTCAAAATTACATTTATGATATTTGTTTGAACATGATTGAATACAAATATTCTAATATGAAAATTTCGTAAATTATTCGTAATTTACGATTTTATCAACATATCGAAATTGTAAATTTTTCATATAAATATGAATTTTGAGGATTATTGCATTGGAAACAGTAGCATGAAAACTAAGCAACGGAATTGACCCTGATAAAATAAATTAATAGATTAGAATGAGATGAATATATCGAAGTAAACGGTGGATAGCCTATTAGGCGGGGATTTCATTCTGTCACTGTACCAAGCTTTGGTCAAATTCATTTCTTTTAACATGGTTATAATATGTCTCGCACTAGAAATTTATGAGAACATATACATGATGGGGAACTGAGCAGAGTCCACCTGTGCCAACTAGTTTAATAGTGTATTTTAATGGTTTATTTAATTTAATTTATTTTTTTATTTATTTATTTTTTTTTAATTTCTGAATTTCTTTACTGTTTCAAGTATTGAAGTATAAAATTGTGTTTTTCTTTAAATTGTGTGCATTTATGCTTTTTTTTTTTTTTTTTTTTTTAATACAGGGCAACAGTTCTGCTGTAAACAACATCACGAATCTAACATATTGCTTGAAAAAAGTTCAAAAATGCCCAGTAGGCAAAATTTTACATGAAGAAACAGAAAATGCAAAATAAATAAAAAGACTATTTAGGCATGCAATAGTGAGATAAAAAATATTTTTTAAAGTAACTTACAGTAATATGAAGTTAAAATGATTGTTTGTTTTCATTTACTGGTAGAAAAGTAATGACATACATTAAAAGGATTTTTTTTTCTTTAAAAATTATTTTACCGATTTCAACAGTATTAAAGACGAAAAAATTATTAATATTTACATCTTCTTTTTTTCCAAGTAAAAATAAAGTACTACCATCTTCAAATGTGTGATAATATTAATCTCACAAAAGTATTTAAGTAACTAAAAATCAAAAGATATTACAATTTTTTTTTTTTTTTTTAATAGACATTTTATAAGATTAAATAAACAAAGTGACAGTCACCAATTATGTCAATCTTTTAGAAAATAAATCTCTTTTTCCAAAAGGTTCGAATTATATTGGCATAAATGCACTATTAATAACTAGTATGTTGGGGAAACCACATGACTTTCTTCTATATTTTTACTTTCTTCTATATGTAATATAGAGAAACTATTGGATTCACGAAAATTTTCGACCTCCGTTTTTTGACGGATCTACACATTTCGGGATGTCCTGAACACGAATTGATAGTTTTTAAAAAATGTCTGTCTGTGTGTCTGTGTGTCTGTCTGTGGTTTCGTGTTTTCACCGTATCTCACGAACCAATGAATGAAATTCAACCAAACTTGGTATATAGTTGGACCCTGGCAGGGCATTGTGTTGATTAGATTTGGGGATCAATAGCCCAGCAGGTGGCGCTGTGATCGCATTTTATGTAAATTTTTAACATGGCAGTATAGGGCAAATTTTCGTATTTTTCACCGTATCTCACGAACCAATGAATGAAATTCAACCAAACTTGGTATATATTAAAACAGGAATAAACTACTACGTCAGAAACGCCAAAGAAAAATTATTGAGGTGCATACAGCTGTTTCGGTAGCCTAAAGCGTACCGTCATCAGTGCAAAAAGAATTCTGAATCTGGAGAAGTGCTCGTATATATAGGAGAGGAACCGGATTTAGTTCAACCAATAGGATTACGGAAGAGGTGGGGAGTGTGGCCAATAGAAATTAAGGAATGTGTAGCTGTGTAAACAGTAGAAAAATTAAGGAAATGTCTACTGAATGTAAGATTTCCAACAATCAGACAAATAGGGAACCGCGAAATCACAGTTTACAAGGTTTTAAAATTTTTATAAATATGAAAAGCATCAAAGAAATCGAGTTCACGAATGGATTTAGGTCTGCAAATTATTTTAGCTGAATTAAATTTAAAATTATGATTTTCCTCCCAGCAATGTTTGGAAATAGCCGATTTATTGGTTTATTGTTTGCGGACGTAATTCATATGTTCTTTTAGACGAAATTTAAGACTGCGTTTAGTTTGGCCAATATAGGATAAACCAGACTGTCAGGAAATACTATAAATGCCCCAAGAATTATGCATATCAATAGGATCTTTTAACTGAGAAAAGGTGAGTTTATTGGAAGGCGAAAATATTGTTTTAAAATCATAATGTTTGAGAATTTTAGCTATGGTTTGACTGGTTTTAGAAAAAAACCTAAAACCAGTCAAACCATAAAACCAGTCAAATCATAGCTAAAATTCTCAAACATTATGATTTTAAAATAATATTTTCGCCTTCCAATAAACTCACCTTTTCTCAGTTAAAAGATCCTATTGATACGCATAATTCTTGGGGCATTTATAGTATTTCCTGTCAGTGTGGTTTATCCTGTATTGGCCAAACTAAACGCAGTCTTAAATTTCGTCTAAAAGAACATATGAATTACGTCCGCAAACAAGAAACCAATAAATCGGCTATTTCCAAACATTGCTGGGAGGAAAATTATAATTTTAAATTTAATTCAGCTAAAATAATTTGCAGACCTAAATCCATTCATGAACTCGATTTCTTTGAAGCTTTTCATATTTATAAAAATTTTAAAAACCTTGTAAATTGTGATTTCGCTGTTCCCTATTTGTCTGATTGTTGGAAATCTTACATTCAATCCACATTTCCTTAATTTTTCTACTGTTTACACAGCTACACATTCCTTAATTCCTATTGGCCACACTTCCCACCTCTTCCGTAATCCTATTGGTTGAACTAAATCCGGTCCCTCTCCTATATATACGAGCACTTCTCCAGATTCAGAATTCTTTTTGCACTGATGACGGTACGCTTTACGCTACCGAAACAGCTGTATGCACCTCAATAATTTTTCTTTGGCGTTTCTGACGTAGTAGTTTATTCCTGTTTTAATATTCCAACGCCAAGTCTCCTGCTATTATTTATAAACTTGGTATATAGTTGGAACCTGACGGGGCATGGTGCTGATTAGATTTCGGGATCAATCGTCCAGCAGGTGGCGCTGTGATCGCAAAATTTCATATTTTTCACCGTATCTCACAAACCGATGAATGAAATTGAACCAAACTTGGTATATAGTTGGACCCTGACATGGAATGGTGCTGATTAGATTTTGGGATCAATCGCCCAGCAGATGGCGCTGTGATCGCATTTTATGTAAACTTTTAACATGGCAGTATAGGACAAAATTTCGTATAAATGTACATAATGAGCGTTATTTTAAACTTGTGATTGTAAAATTAATATGAATTATTGATAATAGTAGCAGTTAACTACGAAAAAAATTTTGTGCATGTGGAGACACCGGTCCCCCCCCCCCCCCGGGGCGGGGGTAAATTTGCAAGATGGTTATCTTTCGAAAAATACCTTTAAAACGAATGGTTGAACTATAAATATGTGATAATTTGAAACAAAGTTATCGATTTTTTTTACTTTTAACAAAAAAAAAAAAAAAAAAAACTTAGAAAAAAAATCGTTTTTTTTTTTTTTTTTTTTTTTTTTGAAGTTTGCATGAACTTGAAAATGCATTAGAAGTTTTGAGTGAGAATTTACCTAATCAGTTAACCCCAATTTTAGATTACTTTGAAGATTATTACGTTGGAAGGATTCAGAGAAATAATCTGCGCCGTCGTCCTACTTTTAAACCAGAAATGTGGTCATGTTATGCTAGAACCCTATAGTATGATGCGGAACTAAAAATAGTGACAGAAGTACAATACAACCGGCTAATAACCAGTCCAAGTTTAACGAGATTCCGTATTTAACCAGAAAAGGGAAGTATTTGTTTGGTATAATGTAGTTAATGCATTGAATAACAAACATTTTTTTTCTTTACTCGGATTTTACAAGGAAAATAAATATGGAAGTATTAAAAAATTTACAGAAATAATGAAATACATTTTTTTTTTTTTATGAAAAATACTTTTAACCTGGAATTTTCTCGTGAATTCTAGCGGAAAAAAAAAAAAAAAAAAAAAAAAAAAAAAAAGAAACACTTTTAAAAGTTGAATGCAGTAATCCGTAGTATAGATAAGTACAGTCAGCCAAAAAAAAAAAAAAAACGCCCCCCCCACCACCACCACCACCTAATTTCGCCGTATATTATCGTAGAAACATGCGGCTGGTACCTATCGATCTGTAATAACGTCTAGTTTTTAATGGTGTAGTCAGATTTTGCTTAAGGGGTCATCTACATATTAAAACACGTATAAACTTCATTTTTTTCAATGACTACCCCTATTTTTGACCGCATGTGCAGATTTCTGAGATCAAGGCAGTTCGGAAAACTTACCTATTTATATACTTTAAATCAATTCTAAACAGAGTTACACATGAAAATGTGTTTGGGGACCGTCTATACATTTAGAAAAAATAAATCATGATCTACCACCCAATATACATTATTTATTAAATTTCACACCGGAAAAAAAGTTCAGAAATGTTATTTATAAAATAAAAAACGATTCAAATTCGCAGAACTTTTTGTGTTAGCTTATGAATTAAAAGATTTTTATTGGTTTCAATTTATTAAACATTGAATTCTTAAATACAACACTTCATATAAAGAAAATTAAATAGCTTGAATCATATGAACCCTACAATGTTGAATTACAAAAATCTAGATACTGCTAGTAACTATATAAAAACCTGAAAATAAAAAATTTTAAAATTTATCTTGATTTTTAATTGCATTAATTATTTAATATTAGAAAAAAGTGGCAAAAAAAATTAATGTAGTTTTAACTTTTTGCTTAAGAGGACATTGCATCTTTGAATTGGCGCCACTGAAGGTTTCATAGGAAACTGTATACGTTGTTATAACTGAGCAATTTTCAATTTCAGTGTATAAATTTGTTTATTATTTATCCTCTATTTTTGTAAGTTCACGTGCTGAACAATATGTCAAAGAAAAAAAAGAGTTAAATGAATTTAATGCTTTTAATTTTTATGTAAAATATGAGCGCGTGCTATCTTCAAAATTTGTTAAAATGTAAAGATTATGTGATGCGTGTGGCATCGATGGTTTTTTTTTTTTTTTTTTTTTTTATTCAAGAAATAGAAGAGAATAAAGTTAGCAACGATGTTAGTTGCATTTTTTCATATAGTTTGAGTTTTTGATTTTAGTGAACTACTTTTTACCGTAGGAATAATTTTACTATGTTTAATGTTATAGGGAATTATTATACGAGCATAAGATATGCTACTTTAATAATTTTAAAGTGTAAATAAGTAGTATTGGCGTCCGCTTTCATACAGTTTAATTTAGTAAGAGAAATGCTAGGAATTTGCGGTGCTTATTCCGTTGCTTTACATAAAAATACTGGCGTCCGCGACAGGACCTTTCAAGTGAAGTAAAATTATTTTGATTATATTAAGATTAAAAACATGTTTAAAACCGTTAAAGGGTTTAAAAAAGAAGATTTGAAGTGGGTAGCCGAAGAGATTGGAGAGACTTTGCCTTCGACGTTCACAATAGCAAGCTTAAAAGAGCTGATTTTAAATAGTAAAGAGTATGAAAAGGATCCCGAATTTGTGAAAGATATTTTAGAAAATGCTATAGCTGAAAGAAAAATGAAAGAAGAAAAACAAGAACAAGCTTTGAAAGAAGAAAAACAAGAACAAGCTTTGAAAGAAGAAAGACAAGCTGAAAAAGAAGCTGAAAGAGAAGCTGAAGCGTTAAGGCTTGAAAAAGAAGCAGAACTAGAGAAAGAGAAATTAAGATTGAATCATGATTTAGAATTGGCGAGAATACAATCATCTGGGCAAATTCAAACTGATGCTATTTTAAGTAATTATGAAATTAGTACTATGAGACGAAAATTTACTTTACCTAAGCTGGAATTCAGGAAATTTGGCGGGGAAATTAAGGATTGGTTGCCTTTTTGGAGCCAATTTGAACAAATCGATAAAGATGATGAAATTGCCCCAGAGGACAAGTTCCAGTATTTAGTACAAGCAACAATCGCTGGTTCACGCGCAAGAGAAGTTGTTGAAAGTTTCCCGCCAACTGGCGCCAATTATTCAAAGGCAGTGGAAAGTTTAAAGGCTCGTTTTGGCAGGGAAGATATTCTAGTAGAAGTGTATGTACGAGAGTTATTGAAATTGATAATATCTGTGCAAACAAAAGGTAGATTTGCATTAACTTCATTATATGATAAGCTTGAGTCATATTTACGGGCGCTAGAAACATTAGGTGTTACCACTGATAAATATGCCTCCATTTTATACCCTATGGTTGAGTCTTGTTTCCCAGCAGACTTTTTGAAGGCCTGGAATCGCTCGAATCTCTCTTCTTCTAATACGGATGCTAAAGGAAGGTTGAATAATCTGATGCATTTTTTGAAAACGGAAGTAGAAGGTGAAGAGAGAATATCTTTAGCTGTAGCGGGCTTCGGTTTGACAAAGCGTGAAGATAATAAATATTCTAAAAGGAAAAACAGTGCAAGTGCAGACTATATGCGAAATAAGATATCGACAGCTGCAGGTTTATTGACAACGTCTTCTGCTTTAGATTTCAAAAGGGTATGCATTTTTTGCCAAGGCAAACATTTGAGCTCTGAATGCTTTTTAGCTCGAAAATTGAGTTTAACTGAGATACAAAATATTGTAAAGGATAAAAATTGCTGCTTCGCTTGTTTGTTACCTAATCATACAGTGAAAAAATGTCGAGCAGTTTTAAGATGCATTATCTGTTCTAAGAAGCATGTGCCTTTGATGTGCGATTTGCGTGATTCTCAAGGTAAAACTGCACAAGAAAAGGTTGAAGAAAATTCAGTCAGTAGTGAAGTAAACATGGCAAATTTTAACAAGCAAAGTGCTAAAGTATTCCTTCAAACCTTAAAAGTGAAACTCATCTCCGAAAACAAGCAAAAAACAGTTCGTTTATTGTTAGATTCAGCATCCCAAAAATCTTATATTTTGAAAAGTATAGCAGAAGAGATGAATTATACTCCCATTCGTCAAGAAAAAATGATGCATTCATTGTTTGGTGGAGTTACAACAAAGGAATGCCAACATAATTGTTATAGAATAAAGGTTAAGGATATGAAGGAGAAGTTCACCTGTAATTTTGAAGTGATGGATCAAATTACTATATGTGAAAACATTCAACCGGTCACTAATGGTCCGTGGATTAAAGAGTTGAAAGAATATGGAATCGAATTATCTGATGTAAGTCATTGCCGTGAAGTTATCGAAATATTGATTGGTGCTGATATTATGGGAAAGATGTTAACTGGCAAAAGAAAAGTAATGACATCTGGTCTTGTTGCCATAGAAACATACCTTGGTTGGACATTGATGGGCAAAGCGCCTCACACCGAAGTCTCAACAGATAATTTAGCAATGATGGTGACGTCTTTGCTTGTAAATGAAGCTGATATCTCAAACTTATGGAGATTGGACTTGATCGGAATAACAGATACTATAGAAAAGAAATCTAAAAGTGAGATTGACCGTCAAACAAAGGAACATTTCTTAGAGACAGTAAAAATTAACAAGGATGGTCGTTACGAAATTTGTCTTCCTTGGGCTGACGACACATCTGCATTACCAGATAACTTGAGTTTGGCTGTAAGACGTTTGGAAAGTACAACTTCTAAGTTATTATCTAAGAACATGTACGGAAAATATGAAAATATATTTATGGACTGGTTGAATGAGGGGATCATAGAAGAAGTTCCTGCTACCAAAGTGAACTCTTATGATAATTACTTACCTCATCACCCAGTTATTAAAGAGACCAGTAGTACAACACCTATCCGTCCGGTTTTCGATGCTTCAGCAAAGTTGGCTAATCATCCATCTTTAAATCAGTGTCTGCAGTGTGGCCCAAATTTGATTGAGCTTATCCCAGATATTCTCCTACGTTTCAGAGAAAGAAAATTTTGTGTAACCGCTGATATTAGAAAAGCGTTTCTTCAAATTAGCATTTGTGAAAAGGATAGAGATTTCCTACGATTTCTATGGTGGAAAGATCTAAAAGAGAAGAAACTTAGAGTATTTAGGCATGCACGAGTCGTTTTCGGTGTAAAGTGTAGCTCTTTTCTTTTATCATCAGTAATTGAATATCACATCAAAAATAGTGCAAGTTTTGAGGAAAATTTCAAGCAGAGGCTTTTGCATAGTTTTTATGTAGACAATGTCGCCACTAGTGTGCACAGTGAAGAAGATCTAAAGAAATTTATCTCGGACTCAAAGAAAATAATGGCAAATGGTGGTTTTGATTTAAGACAGTGGGAATACACTGGTGATCACGATGAAACGTCGAACCAGAAGGAAACTCAAGTATTGGGTCTGATTTGGGATAAGGTTTCCGATACATTAAAAGTCAACATGAAATGGCTAAACGATTTCAACACAGAAAGGATTACCAAGCGAAGTATGTTATCGGCAGTTCATAAAAATTTTGATCCTTTTTGTTTTACTGCTCCGGTGATGCTTTATCCTAAATTGATGTTACAGAAAGCTTGGAAATTAGGAATTAATTGGGATGACGAAATAACTGGTGATTTACAAAAAGAATTCCTATTATGGTTTCAAGAACTTAAATATTTAAATGATGTTAAGATACCAAGACATATCCAGATCACTCCAGAAAACTTACATGCATGCACATTTCATACTTTCGTTGATGGTAGTAAAGATGCTTACGCAGCAGTAGTATTCTTGAGGATAGAAAAAGAAGATCAAGGGGAAATAATTCTGCTTGCTGCCAAGTCCCGAGTTGCGCCTTTAAAAAATACGACTGTACCAAGAATGGAGCTATTAGCGGCTACTATTGGCGCTCGTTTGGCGAAAACTGTTGTGGATGCTTTGGGTTGGCAGGAAATGAAGCGATATTACTGGAGCGATTCCTCAACAGTGCTTGCTTGGATATCAAGAAATGAGAGCTGGTTTGTGTTTGTCAGAAATCGGGTTAAAGAGATTCAGAAATTAAGCAGTCCTTCATCATGGAAACATATACCAAGTGAGAAGAATCCAGCAGACTTGCCGTCTAGAGGCTGTAAGGCTAAGCAATTAGCTTTAATCAGATGGTGGGAGGGCCCACATTGGATGAAAGATTCATCAGAATTTAGAAACCACATGAACACTTCCGATGAAGATTGGAATGAGGAAGAAATTCAGAAAGAAAGGTCAAAGTCTACTTGTATGTTGACGAAATCTGAATTTCCATCCAACAATAACTGGTATTACAGTTACTTTTCAAGTTATGAAAAAATCATACGTTTAGTTGCTTGGATTCTTCGCTTTAAGCATAATTGTTTAAATCCTGATAAGAAGAGTAAAGGCGAATTGACGGCTACTGAATTTCGGGAAGCTGAGATAAAAACTCTACGTATGGTTCAAAAAGAATCTTTCTCTTCGGAAAGTGATGAAAGATTGAAGACATTACAAACCTGTAAGGATGAGCAAGATGTCATTCGTTTGAAAACTAAAATAACTTACAGGAAAGATAGTGAAGATTTTCTCCATCCCATAATTCTTCCTTCAAAGCATGAAGTTGTTAAGCGACTTATTTTTTTATATTCATGTAAAGAACTGTCATGCGGGGTTACAAATCCTCTTAAATTTGCTTAGAGAAAGGTATTGGATCCTCAACGGAAGAAAGAGTGTAAAGCTTGTGTTAGCCAGCTGTGTGATTTGTAAAAGGTTTAATTCAAGGGCTTTATGGACATCTAGTGCTCCTCTACCTGAAAACAGAGTAAAAGATTCTGCCGTATTTCAAATTACAGGCATAGATATGGCTGGTCCTTTGTATCTTAAGAACGATAAGAAGGGTTGGATTTTGATTTTCACATGTGCTATATATAGGGCTGTTCATCTAGAGCTAGTGAACTCTGCTTCCACAGATGCATTTTTGATGGGTTTGAGAAGATTTGTGGCTCGCAGAGGAAGATGCTCTGTTATCTACTGTGATAATGGAACAAATTTTGTTGGCGCAGCTAATTTATTGAGAAGCTTAGATTGGCAATGTATACAAAAATATGGGTCTGTCAACTCCATAGACTGGAAGTTTAACCCGCCAACGGCGGCGTGGTGGGGTGGCTTCTGGGAGAGGCTGATTAGGGTAATAAAAGATCTTCTTAAAA
The DNA here is from genome assembly GCA_963930645.1 of Salticus scenicus. NCBI lineage: Eukaryota > Metazoa > Arthropoda > Arachnida > Araneae > Salticidae > Salticus > Salticus scenicus. The sequence goes on from OZ005661.1 coordinate 179,030,075, forward strand.
GAGTCTTAGGACGCGCCTGTCTTACGTACGAAGAAATGACAACTCTTTTAGCTGATGTTGAAAGTGTAGTGAATTCAAGGACTCTAACATACCTTTCTGAAGATGCGACTGTAAAGCCTATCTCCCCATCTATGTTTCTTCAAGATGTTCACGAAATTCAGCTTCCAGATGTTGATGCAGTTGAACAAAATTCTTTATCAAAGAGGCTCAGATACAGGCAGTCCCTACTCAGAGCTTTGAGAGATCGATTCAGATCCGAATATTTGGGTGCTCTCATACAGCGAGCAAATAGAAAACCGCCAGAAAAGGGTATCGCTGTCGGAGATATTGTATTAATTGGATCTGACAACAAGAAACGAATCCACTGGCCACTAGGCCGTATCACAGAGCTTATTCCTGGAAAAGATAATAAAGTTCGACTTGTAAAGGTTCAAACTTCGCAACATGAACTTTTACGACCTATTCAAAGATTATATCCTTTAGAAGTAACATCATCAAATAATAGTTCAAAACTGAAAGAAGCATACCATTCAAAGGAAACCTCTGCTCAAACTGTTAAACCCGTTGTAACTTCAGAAGAGGAACCAGTCAGATATAGCAAAGCGGGAAGGAGAATTAAAGTCCCTGAAAGACTAATGTATTGAGAACTACACCTGCAACATTTGGTTTTGATTATAACCTATAATCAAAAGGTGGGAGGATGTTATAACTGAGCCATTTTCAATTTCAGTGTATAAATTTGTTTATTATTTATCCTCTATTTTTGTAAGTTCACGTGCTGAACAATATGTCAAAGAAAAAAAAGAGTTAAATGAATTTAATGCTTTTAATTTTTATGTAAAATATGAGCGCGTGCTATCTTCAAAATTTGTTAAAATGTAAAGATTATGTGATGCGTGTGGCATCGATGGTTTTTTTTTTTTTTTTGATTCAAGAAATAGAAGAGAATAAAGTTAGCAACGATGTTAGTTGCATTTTTTCATATAGTTTGAGTTTTTAATTTTAGTGAACCACTTTTTACCGTAGGAATAATTTTACTATGTTTAATGTTATAGGGAATTATTATACGAGCATAAGATATGCTACTTTAATAATTTTAAAGTGTAAATAAGTAGTATTGGCGTCCGCTTTTATACAGTTTAATTTAGTAAGAGAAAAGCT